>JAQZBX010006150.1:0-54109 GCA_029593785.1 Cabassous unicinctus | reverse complement strand
GACTTAAGGAAATAGGGGTTGCTGTACCTTCTGCTTAATAGGGAGATATAACTAGAAGTTATTTTTTCATAAATTTGTTTATAGATTCAATGCAATTGCAGTTACTATCTAAGTATTTCTCATGCAACTCATTTAGCTTATTCTAAATACATATGGAATATCAAAGGACATTAAAGCCATGAGATACCAGAATGATAAGAAAAAATGGGAGGGATATTGGTCCTCATGAATATCATCACTTATAATATAGGTGTAAAGCAATGTGATATTAGCACAGGAACAGAAAAATTAGTCCAGTATCACAAAAATAGCTCAGAAACATACTGATGCATGATCGTGTTATATGACAGAGAGGAAATTACAGATATTAGTCAAATAATGACTAATAATAATCAATTTTCCATGCTGGAAGAACTCAACTTCCATATAGAAAAGGAAAAAGGATTTTATTCTCATATCACAGCATATAATAATTCATTTCCAAATAGATTAAATATTTAAAATTAAAAGGCAAATGTACCCCTCTGAAAAAAAATTATGACTGAATACATTTATCCTGTCATCATTGTGAAGGATTGCTTAAAAAAAAAAAAAGATAACTGTAAAAATTGGGAGTTTAATCTTTCAAATTAAGAACTTTGTTTATTAGAACTTCATCATAGAGTGAAGAAAAAAATCCCTAAATTGGGAAAAGGTTTTTAAAAATTTATGACTAACTTAAGATTGGTGTCCAAAATATATAAACACTCCCAATGAGATAAAAGGTAAACAAACCATTTGAAAGATTGGTCAAAGATGAAATCAGGAAATTTACAGGGAAGAAAACCCAAAACACCTATAAACATCTAAAAAGATGTTTAATAATAATGGAAATAAATATTAAAATCACAATGTAATAAGATTTGATCCTCATTACTCAGGCAAAATTTAAAGTTTTAAAAGAATCTGGGGTGTCAAGGATATGAGATTATAGAAACTCTCATGTATTGCTTGTGAGAGTCTTAATTTTACCATTGCAGAGGTATTATATATTAAATTTAATGTATGCATTTCTTATGACTCAACAATTCAAATATTATTTATATACATCAAGAGATATTCTTACAAATTTTTACTGAGATAATTTCAATAATGTTCATAGTAGCCTTGTTCTTATTATAAAAATAATTATAAAAATAAAGGAGAGAAAATGGGAGGCAAATCAATTGCACAATAATAGAAGAATGAATAAATAAATAGTATGTTCTTCATAGAAACAAGCACTACAGAATGAAAATGAGTTAAGTAAGCATATGCATGAGATACATGAAACTCAAAAATAATATTTTATAGGAAAGAAGTCATTCACAATTGATCTGAGGTCAAAAATAGGTAAAATTAGAAAATATATTATTTCAGGACATGTATTAATTCTACCTATGTAAAATTAAATATGAGATTTATTAATGCTTAATTCAGGAAGTAGTTACTTTTGAATGGGAGGGAGGGAATAGAAGTGTCTTTGATGGTACTGGTGGTATGTTATTTCTTAACCAGTTTTGTGCTATAAAGAAGTTCATTTTATTTTGAGTGTATCTCTCTCTATATATATATAGATAGATAGTTATACAAATAGAAATCAAAATATATACACACACTCACAAACATATACATATCATTAGTATTATATAATATATATGTACAATTAAAATTATAAAACACAATGATATTTTGAAAAACAGATATTGTGCTGATAAAAATTAGTGAATGGTAAAATTTGCTGTAAAATTGACCCAGAAATCAATGTAAAATGGTAAAAGTAAAATTTGTATTGATTCAAAGCTATTGGGAAGCATATATATTTAAATGGAATTCTAGAAGTTGAGAAACATTAATCAAATGAGAAATTTGAGAAAATGAACTTGATTTTAGAAGTTGGAGAAGCATCAAATGCTTCAGAAAATCAAGTTGAATTTAAGAAAGACAAAATGATTCAGATATATATTGATGATCCACTTATATCCACTGATTGTCAATCACAATAGCAGGAAATAGAACAATATATAATAAACATTATTGAAATGACTTGACTTTTAGAATAGAAATATATGTACTCTCCACTGGGGCTGTGCAGACCTTACCCTTTCTATTGGCCTAAAAACAGGGAGATATGATGAGAATTTACCAATTCTAGAGAAAATAAACATTAATTTGCAAAGAAAGAGCTTCAGGTGAGTTTATTCTGTTACCTCCAAACAAATAGAATCTTATCTCCTCTTGAAAAGAGGTGGGGGCTTATGTTGTTCCTCAAGAACTTTCAGGAAATTTGGGTGTTCATGATTCTCAAAACAATCTGTAATATCACTATTTCACCATCCCATTTTTCCAGGGTTCTGTTGACATAAAAGACTCTAGAAATGGTGTATTCAGTGTCCTTTACAGTCCTGCCACCTTTACATACAATTCTCAGTCTGATTTTCAGTATGATATACTTTTTGGATTCTGTCAACATAGCTCCAACTGAGCTTTGGAGACCCCTGGCTTTCAAAGTGTTTCTTAAGTTTCTATAGGCCAGATATGACTACCATATCCTTTATATTAGAATTCTGATATTAATGCTATGAAATGTCACAATCCTTATACTTATACATCCTCCCCCCTTACCATTCTGGCTCCACAGTAATTGCAAATCCCAAGGCCCCATCAGTTGTCTTCATTGCATTTCAGTGAGCACAAATGAGATATTGTGGTTTAGTGCCCTTGATAAAGAATATAGATGTGAGAGGATTTTAGGGCTCTAGAGACAACTCTGACATAAGAAAAATGGAAGAAAGAGGAAATTCTTCTCTATTCTCCTATCAAATGGATTTTCTGAGACATAGTGATCTATACAGATGCTCAGAAGACAATCCAGCAAGATGGAGGAAACATTTATCTTAACACCAAACAAAGGCCAGTTGGGAAAATTCACATATTTTTTCTCTCCTCATACCTGCCTTCTTTTCATTTGCTCTCCATATTTAATTCTAGCTAATAAGCTTTTGCTCAAATTCCTTTTCTTGGGAATCCTGGGTTAAGGTATTTAATATCAGAAGTAAACTAGGAAGAAGATACATAGTATATAATTTTAGATATTAATTAGCAATAAGGTCCTCATTGCTGTAGAAATTGGTGGTAATCCCCCCTACGTGTGGAGGCATGACATTTGCCACTGATTCAAATGAAGGAATCCAGGAACAAGCAAGTCTTGGCAAAACAACATATGCAATGTGTGGGATCACCATTAAGGGCTGAGAATATCAGAGAAGCTGGAGAAGTAGTTGAAATGAAAGGCAAGTAATCAGAAGACATGGTTTTCAATCTTGAAAACCCAATTATGAGCTAGAGCATGTTATTTACCTTTCCTTTTTCTCCAATTATAAATCTGGGATACTTATCATTGCATTGTCTATATTATAAAGAAAAGCAGATTGTGAAAATAAGTAAATTTTTATTCAAATATCAGGACAAATTGTATAGAATAAGCATTATAAAGTTTTCTCAAAAATGTAAACTTTCATGTTCTTCCATTTATTTAAAAAAATTTTGTTTTAGAGAAAGCAATAACAAGTTTATATGTTATTTGTGGGTCATTCAGACAATGGTTCCCTATAAAACCAATTTTCTCTCTTCCCTTTCACATGTTTACTCTCATTATCCAGTCATGACCATAATGTAGGCATCATTTTCAGACAATTCAATTCTTTCACAGTTCTTTGCTCGTACTGTTTCAACAAAATAGAAGACTACTGAATCGTGCTGTGCATCATCTACACAGTCTGCAACTCAAGTTTTACCTTGGTTATGAAGAGTTTTCTAGCTTTTATAATCATCTCTTTATCTATTTCAATTGATTGCCTGAACCACAAGAGAACTGTAATTTAGAAGAAAACTTGCAAAATTTTGTTTAACAAAAATCATTATTTATCTATTTGGGAGGGGATGTGCCAATTTGTACTTGTACTGATCAATGAAAACGTGCAGAACTGGTTGCCACTGCAGGTACTAGAGTAAGAGGTAGGGAAGATGTGAATTAACCCATAAGAAATATTATAAGCAATTTTTTCTAAAACAAATCAAAATTTAAATACTGGGTCCAAGTCTTGCCTTAGACTTCTTTGGCATTTTCCATTTTGTCAAAGCTCAGACCTTGCACTCTCTTGGTTCATTAGAATTTTTTAAAACATAAAGTACATGCATTTTGACATCATAAGATTAAATGGAATTGGGATTCATGGTCTGTGTTCAAAATTCACAATGTAAAAAAGATGATCTCTTTTGACATAACTACACTTTAAAGACTTGAGATGGTTTTCACCATTTTAAACAGCACATTTGACGAGCTTTTCCTTTGGGAAATCTCTCAGTTCACAGAAAAATTGTGAAGGAGGTTTGGGGTTACAATCTCTGAGGTAAAGTAATTTAAATGCCACTTGGACATTAAGCAGAAAACATGCATGTATATTTCCACCCTTGAGACCAAAACTGATATTCAAGTTTTGGATAGGAAAAAAATTTCACATAAGTGTCAGTAATGATGTTGCAAAAATCAGGGGAGACTGCTTCTTTCTGCAGAAAAAAAACAAAACAAAACAAAACAGGAACGTCCTACAACTAGGAGAGCCTCAATGCATGGTGAGGTTCATTAATCTTTAGCAGTGAAGTTAAACATGGATTAACTTTCATACTAAATACTGAAAAATATATTTAATTGAGAGTTCAATGAATTATCTTAAAAATTGGAGTGAACAATTAGTTCTATATGCATCAGAAGATGTCGAAATGAAGCAGATATTTTTATGATGTGGGAAAATTCGTGAAGGAAATAATAGCAATTCTGTTCAGTGTCATATATGGTTTTATTAGAGAAGAGTAAATTGATAGATAAATCAAGTGAGTTATATATATTTTAGGCAAAAGATTAAACTACAAATGGAGAGAAAAAGAGGCACAATTCAGAAGAAATTAAGGAAATGCACAAGAGTAGATATACATTGCTTTCTCCCTTCCTCTTTTGCTACTCTACATATGATATGAATGCAGGGTGAATTCAGTACATGGAATGTCATGGATTTAGAACATCTTAACTTGGAAATCAATGTAATTAATTTAGTGGGTGAAGAAGGGAATGAAGTGAACAGTAAAGAGAAAGGAAATAAGATTATTTCTGCAACAAGAGAAAACTTCGAAGCTGTATGAAGAGAAGTATCTTCGGTGAGAAAACATGGGTTCCAGGAAAAACATAAAAGGGAATATTTTCCTAGAAGAATTTCAAGAAATATTTGGACATGAAAAGTATATTTTCAGTATCTAGATAGTAAGAAAATAATTAAAACACAGGTTAAAAATATCAATTGTATATCTATCAGTATTTATCCAAATTGTAAAGACTATTTGATTCTCTTATTTGCAAAGCAGCACTGAGAAGATTGTTGGGGCTTTGTAAATATTATTTGAGTGACTATGTGGAAAATGATGAGAATTGCATTTAGGAGATTGTAGTGCACTAAAGAAATATTCACTATTATTAGTTTTATTTCCCTTTTCAGTCTCAAATAATTAGTCAATTTGATATGAATTGTAATAACTTTCATTTTTATACTAATCTTCAATATACATTTAATTACTAGTTTGGCTACTATATATCAGATATATAATGTATACATAACAATGTAAGGAAAGGCAACAAGAAAAGAAGAGATTGATGCTTATTGCACACTATATGTGCCTATTAAATTAACATACATAACTGTGGGACTTTGATATTAGAAATGCACAAATTAAAAGAAGTGAAATGGGTTTGAGGTAAATGTATTATCTTGCCCCGATTATATGGCCATAACCCTTTTCTGGTCTCTTGTCTGAATGCAAAGTCTATGCACAGACAATTGACCAAATTATGAATGACAAGAAGAATACAAGGTGCTGTTACTGACTGTCTGAAAAACTGCCTCACAGAACTTAAATATGAATTAATTTCCTGGTTGTTCAAAGTGTCAATGAGGAGATAGTTCCAAGTATTTTAGTGAATGTTAAAGGAGATAGAGATTCCCATAGGTTTAAATAGTCAAAGAAAGCTTGCTAGAGATGGAGCAGCAAGTGTCTTTTGAGCATGGGTGAAATAAAAGGAAGCAACAGTTTAGAGGCTTTTATCTGCCATGGTATATGGAATGAATTGCAAAGGGTCAAAGAGTAATTAAAATTGAGGCAGAATACCTCTGTTGAGCTTACAGAGACTAGTGTGGGTGCTTTTTATTAATTAATTAATTTAGTTAGTTAGTTATTTTATGTTTGGGGCGCTGTTATTGAGACTTTATTATTCAGAATGAGAAAGGACTTAGTGTAGGTGAGGGCCTGAAGTGTAATCCCTCAACAGGTGTCCTGTCCTAAATTATTTATTGGGTGAAAATAGAAAGGGAACAACCTGTATATTACTCCTTATATACTTGAAACGTAATAAAAAATAAATGAGTCAATTATTAACAAAACTTTTTTTAAAAGAATGTAGTGAAAGACTGATTCCCCAGTCTTACAAAATAATAAATAGCAGAGTTGGTTTACAAGTTAAAATACAAGTATTGAATATTCTAATCTAATATTTTGTAAGAAGGATGATTAAATTGAAATGTAAGTGTTCCTGTTGGGATAATCTATTGTGGTTAATGCTTCCTACATATCCATGTTGACTGTAACTTCCAAGATTTTTATAGGCTGTGTGCAGAATTAGGGGAGAAATGATGCTTGGGCCCATTAAGAGATGCAAGTTATAGTTTTTATGTTTTCATATATTTACTGTATACATCTTTGTAACAAAAAGAGAATAGTTTTGTAATATCCCCCTACTTCATGCTAAATTTGAGCAGACATAATAATGGAATTCTATTTTATTTCTGCAATGTCTTTTGCTTTTTTAATGTAATCACCATGAGTGGCAAGATTTGCTGCTAAAAATCTAAGTTCTGTTCCTGCTGCCTAGCATGTTACATGTGCATGTTACATAGTAGAAACTAAAAATATTTGTTGAATAAATAATTTTGTCTTTATTTTGCCATCAATATTTTGAAGCTCGTATTTCATGGAGCTGATTTCAGCTTTTGAAACGCCACATGTGCTATAGAGAAAGCAAGTGTATTATTATTTTAGTGAACAGATTAAGAATAGGAGGGATTATGAAGTGAAAAAACCTGGCTGTAGACATAACCTGGTAAATTTGTGTTAGTGTAAAACTATTGCTTATAGCTCCCGTTACCAAGCTCTCTCTATAATTCAGCTAAACATTAATATTAGGATCCTGTGAATCTATTCTTAAGAAAAAAGGATATTGGAAATAAAACACAGGTATTGGAAATGTAAATTCTATTTTCCTTAATTAACGGCATTTTCTAAGTGCAATTCATGGCATTGTTTCCTGTCACAATCAGGTTCTTCAAGGCCATAAGAACAAAGTATTAAAATGATCTTAAACCTTTGGAAAGGAGTAAAGTTGTTCTCATAACTAATGAACACTTATGGGCAAATTAATTAGAATTGTATTCATCCATGATATAAACTCAGGTTACTTCTATAAATAACTTCTATATTTTATCTGATTTAGAAACACTAATACAAGTCATATTTAGAAAAATTCTCTTGGGACTATTTTTGAAGTAATTATTTCTAAAATAAATAATTCAGTCACCCTTAATAATAATAGGATAAATAAAGAAATCATAATTTTTCCATCAATCCATGTAATCTTTTGTTTATTTAAAAAATTAATAAACTCCAATGTATGCTAAAAGCCAGTCACAGCTATGCATTGTTCTAGTCGCACAGGGAGCCTTATTTTCTCAAATTTATGTATACAGTTATTATTATTATATAATCTTTTTATATAAATCAAAAGAAATATCACAGATTTCATGTGTATTATTTTTCTATAATATTGTTAAATATATAATGCTTTCCTACCCAAAATTAAGAACTTTGTTGAGGACAATGAGATACTCATATTGAGTGCAAACAACTTAATAATCAACATAAATAATATCTCATGCAGTATTTAAATATAATGCAAAATTACACAATAAACAAAATATCAAGATTTTAAATAAAGATAGAATCTTTTGCTGTATTTTTGTATAAATCACTGCACTCATTTCACCCTACACCTGGCTATTAGGAAGCAAATTACAGCAGAACAAGAAATGCGTCTTAGCTAACCTACCACAGAGTGGATGCACATTTTGTTTCATTCTCCTAGCAAATGCAACTATTAAAATCTTTCCCTTTCCAAAATAATCTGATATGTATGGTAAGCTTTTTCAATCACACCAAGCTTATTAATATTTCTGATGTTGACATATCATTCTTTTTCAGGTAAACCTTTTGAGCATTAACTTCATTAGACCATGGAAGCCACCAATAATGCCACTGAATTCATTCTATTTATTGAGACTTTCTCAGCACAAGAAAATTAAATATTTGTGCTTTCTATTATTCTTATTTTGTTATATAGCTATTTAGATGGAATAATTGCTCATAATGATTTCTGTCACATGCAGTCAGCTTATTGATCAAACTATGTATTTCTTCCATAATTACCTTGCTCTCTCAAATACATGATATACATCAAAAGTGACACCCAAGATAATTGCAGACTTGGTGACAGAAAGAAATACAATTTTTTATACTATCTGCATGGCCCAGCTCTTTACCATGCATTTGTTTGGTGGCATCAAGGTCTGCATCCTTACAGTGATGGCCTATGATGGTTATGTGGCCATCTGAAAGCCCTTGAACTACACTGTCATCATGAGCAGGCAGAGGAGTGATGCCCTGGTCATTGCTTACTGTGCTGGGGCATTTCTGCATTCCTTTGTCCAGTGTCTCCTCCCCATCAATTTACAATTCTCTGGTCTCAGTTATACAGAACATTACTACTGTGATATGTATCTTTTGCTGAAACTAGCCTGTACTGACACAGACAGAGTGGGAATCCTGGTCATTGACAGTTCATATATGGGCTTGGTGACATTTGTTGTCTTGATGAAACCTTACTTTTTGATATTATACACCATCAGGGTTTACCCTACAAAAAAGCCTCAGCAAAGCTCAGTCCACTTGTAGTCTCACATAACAGTGGCTCTGTTCTTTGTGCCTGTTCTCTTCATTTATATTAGACCAACCACAACTTTTCCAGAATATAAAGTGTTTGCTCTTTTCTACATCATCATTGTCCCCATGTTCAACCCTCTGATCTACATGCTAAGACTTGGAAATGGAGAATGCCTTAAGAGAAGTGTGGTGCCAGAAAACATTTTTGATTGGAAAGCAATTGATCTGAAAAGCATTCTGGTACTCATTACACACACTGTTTAAGTGATGTTTGCTTTATCTCAAGTTTCTTAAATCATGAACTCTGCTTTAAGAAAAAAATAAATTAGCTATCATCATTATATTAATATTATAATTTACCTTTAGCTACTTTTTTCTCTGTTTATCTGTGCTTCTTACTTTGTATCCTGACATTTTTGGTTATTTCTTCCTTGTTAATGTCTTGTTTCATTCTTCCTTTATATTTTTTCTTTGCATTTTATTCACAGGTCACTAATTGTAGGCCATTTTTCTATATTTTGCTTTCGTGAATGAATCTCGAAAACATACAAAAGTGACTCTAACAGCGATCATCCCAGGCTTAAAAGTCCATAATACCTATGATCTTTCCTGTATTTCCTATCAAAATAATGAAATGGGGCATCAGAAATTCAGAAATATATTTCGGAACTTATCCA
This sequence comes from Cabassous unicinctus, assembly GCA_029593785.1. Classification (NCBI taxonomy): domain Eukaryota; kingdom Metazoa; phylum Chordata; class Mammalia; order Cingulata; family Chlamyphoridae; genus Cabassous; species Cabassous unicinctus. The sequence goes on along the minus strand of JAQZBX010006150.1, from coordinate 44,318 downwards.
TGCTTTTGTGTTTACATTGCAACAAAATAAAGACCAAAAATTAATTATATATGGTCTAAATAATAAACATATTATTTTTTAAAGAAATAGATAGAAAAATTGGAAAGATTTTCCTAAAGTTATTTTAATGAGTTCATTTTAAAATATCACAAAATTTCAATAATTATAGTAATATGTGCTATGTATATGCTATACTGAAAGTCTTTTTCACTTAGAAGTGAAAAATTATTTTTGGTAAAAAACAGGTCAGCCATATAATTTATTATCCAACCTGAGCAGCATTGACCATAAAAGGAGGTGTTACTAATAATTTTGCTTTAACTATACAAATGAAATGTTATTATGTCACGTGGCCAGTATGCACAGCTCCATTTAAATGTCTGGGAAATCTGGAACCCCCAGTGAAGAGTTCAGTGCCAGCTGAGGAATTCCACTTAAGATAGCTCCTTAGGGCCAATGTGATCGTAATCACAAAGGCAAATACTCATACTAACACAACTTAATCTAAAGTATGCTTAAATTAATTATCTCTATTACGATCAAAAGGGAAACTACAGATGCTCAATATCTTATAGAGTGACCATGTCTTAGAAATTCCACAGATTTGAAAAATATTTTCCAATAATATTTAACAAATTATGATGACATTAAAAACATTGTAATAAAGTTTTACTTCAGTTAACACAAGCATTTGTGAGAAATTCAGAATTTTTACTAAGAAACAAGTCTCCATAAATGCTAGTTTTGAAATAATATTTGAATTATTTTTTTTAATTTATTGAAGTATATCTCTCATGCATGAACATGCATAAACAATAAGTGTATAGCAATAGTTGTGAACTTACAAAACAAACATATATAGTATCATACAGAGCTCTCTTACCTCCCCTTACCACCAATACCTTGCATTGTTGTTAAACATTTTTATCTAATGATAAAGAGCATTCCCAAATATACTACTAAAGAAAGTATTTCCCCTAACCTAACCTATTATGATTATTATTTTTATATCATTTATAAATGAATATATATTAAAAATAAGTGTAGAGTAAAAGTTGTGAACTTAGAATGCAACATTCATTACATCATACAGGGATCCCATACATCAACCCTCCATCAACAATTTGCATTGTTGTGAAACATTTGTTACAAATTATGAAAGAATATTTTCAAAATCTTACTACTAATTATAGTCCTTATCTTACATTTGGTGTATTTTTCCCCCAAACCACCCTATTATTCTTTTTTAAATATACTTTTATGACAGAAGTTGTAAACTTACAAAACAATCATACCCATGTACAGAATTCCCAAACAACACCCCTTCAATCAACAAATCATGCTGTGTAGGAACACTTGTTACATATTATGAGATAATATCATCCGGATAATTCCAGGTCCATAGCATACATTTGGCACACAATTTCCATACTCCCCCATTATCAACACAGGACGTCTTTGGCATAGAAGCAAGAATATTACATTATTGCTGTTAACCACAGTCCATAAGTATGTTGTATTTTTCCAATGCTTCTCCACGTTCCCACCACCCTGCAATAGTGATGTACATCTGCTCTAGCTCACAAAAGACACACTTGCATCTGTACCATCAACCACAATTCTCATCCACCTCCGGGTTTACTGTGCTATTCAGTCCCTAGATTATTCTAGCTTTCTGTCAACTGGCATTTATATCCTTAGACTACCATTTTCAGCCACATCCACATTTATAAACCAGCTGTTACTTACTATAATGTGTTACCATCAGATCTGCACATTTCCATACTTTTAAAGTAAATCTAATGAAAACTTCTACATACATGAATTAGCAGTAGTCCATTTCAGTCTTCCTCTTAACTCCTTTAAGAATTGACCACCTATCACCATGTCTTGAAGGTATTTTCCTAGATTTGCATATAGAATTTTTATGGTTCTTGTTTTATATTTAGTTTTTTTATTTATTTTGAGTTAATTTTTGTATAAGGTGTGAGATAAGTGTCATCTGTCCTTCTTTTGGTATGGGTATCCAGTATTCTGAGAACTATTTGTTGAACGGACTGTTCTACCCGAGTTGGGTAGGTTTGACAGGTTAGTTAAAAATCATTTGACCATAGAAGTGAGGGTCTGGTTCTCAACCATCAGTTTGGTTCCATTGGTCTATGTGTCTGTCTTTATGCCAGTACCATGATGTTTTTACCACTGTAGCTAGGTAATACTTAAAGTCTGGAAATGAGAGTATCCAACTTTGCTTTTCCTTCTTAAGATGTTTCTGACTATCCAGGACTCCTAACCCTTCCAAATAAGGTTGATAATTATGTTTTGCATTTATTTTTAAAATGCTGGTGGAATGTTTATCAGGATTGCATTGAATCTGTTTAAAATTTTGAGTAGAATTGACAACTTAATGATATTTAATCTTCTAATCCATGAGCACAGAATGTTCTTCCAATTTTTTAGGTCTTTTTTTTAAAATTTCTTTTAACAATGAGTTGTAGTTTTCTGAATACAAGTGTTTTAAATCGTTGGTTACGTTTATTCCTGAATATTTGGGTTTTATCTGTCATATTTTATTTTCACCACTCTTTTGACATTTTTAGATTACTGTATTGATATAATCTTCATTTCTGGACTGTCTTCCAGGCCTCTCTCTCCTGTCTTGTTTTCAGGATTTAGCACAACCTTTCATATTTCCTGTAAAGCAGGTCTCTTGGTTATAAACTCTCTCAGTTTCTGTTTATCTGTGAATATTTTAAACTCGCCCTCATTTTTGAAAGAAAATCTTGCTGGATATAAGATTCTTGGCTGGAAGTTTTTCTCTTGCAGTATCTTAAAAATATCAAAACAATGTATTCTAGCCTCCACAGTTTCTGGTGAGGAATCAGCACTAAATCTGATTGGTATCTCTTATATGTAATGCATTGCTTTTCTCTTGCTGTTCTCCAAATTCTCTCTTTGTCTTTGGCATTTGACATTCTGATTAGTATGTGCCTCAGAGTCAGTCTATTCAGAATTTTTTGGAAGGGAATACATTGTACTTCTTGGACATGTGTATCTATGTACTTCAATAGGTTTGGGAAATTTTATAGCATTATTTCTTCAAATATTCCTTCTGCCCATTTTCCCTTCTCTGCTTCTTTTGGGACACCCATGACACATATGTTTGCACTTCTCTTGCTTTTGCTTAGTTCACTGTGACCTTGTGCAAGTTTTTACAATCTTTTCTTCATCTGTTCTTTTTTATGTTCAAGTTTAGAGGCCATTTCATCAAGCTCACAAATCCTTTCTTCTGCCTCCTGACTCTGCTATTATATGATTCCAGTATGTTTTTAATTTCATTCATTGCAACTTTCATTCCCATAAGATCTTATATTTTTCTATGTATGCTTTCAAATTCTTCTTTGTGCTCATACAATGTCTTCTTAGTATCCTTAATTTCTTTAGCCATCTCATTGGATTTATTAAGGAGATTTATTTGCACATCTATGATTACTTGTATCAACTCCTTTATGTCATCTGGAGGCTTACCTTGTTCTTTTACCTGGTCCATACCTTCCTGTTTCTTGTTGCAGATTGTAATTTTTTGTTGGTGTCTTGGCATCTGTCTTACTAGCATATTTATTCTGGGTGCAGTTTTTCACTTTAGTTTAGGGCTTCCTGCCCTTTCTCTCTTGCCAGTTGTGTCTTATTAGCCAAGGATGTAGTTGGTGCTATAAGCTGTGGAGTCTCAAGTTGCACTCATTGCCCCAAGGACTGATGAAGCTTCTCCCAACTTTCTCCTTTGTAGGTTTAACCACAGACCTACAAATCTCCAGTTCCTCTGTTCCTTCCACAAACCTCACCCCCCCCCAGTTCCAAGGATAGTACAACCCAATCACTCTACACTACTCACACTCACACACCAGCACTGCCAGACCAATTACAACACTGCTTCACTGTCACATCCATCCACCAAGCAAACACACCTTTCCAATTTATCATAGATTTTGCCCATATGGTCATCATCTCGCCACCCTCTACTGCTTTTCTGTCTCCTGTAAACCTATCTTCCAGACCCTAGATCTGAGAATCTGCTCAATTTGCTTAATTTATATCAGTGAGGTCATGTAATACTTGTCCTTCAGTGCCTGGCTTGCTTCACTCAACATAAGTTCTTCAAGACTCATCCATGTTATCCCTTGTGTTAATAGTGCATTCCTCCTTAGAGCTGTGTAATATTCCATCATATATATATATATATATATATACATACATACACACACACACACAGATACCACAGTTTGTTTATCCATTCATCTGTTGATGGACATTTGAATTGCATCCAAAAATTAGCAACAGTGTATAATGCCACTAGGAACATTGGTGTGCTCCTGGGTCAGATTGCTGGATCCTATGGCAGTTCTACAGTTAGCTTACTGAGGAACTGCCAAACAGTCCTCCACAATGGCTGCACCTTTATACATTCCCACCAGCCACAAATAAGTGTTCGCTTTTCTCCACATCCTCTACAACACATGTAGTCCTTTCTTTTTAAAATAGCCACCAATCTAATAGGTGTAAGATGATATCTAATTAACATTTTGATTTGCGTTTCCCTAATATCTAGTGATGTTGTGCATCTTTTCATGTGCTTTTTAGCCATTTGTATTTCTTCTTTGGAGAAGTGTTTATTCCAATACCTTGCCATTATTTAAAAGTTTTTATTTTTTTTTTGAGATGTAGGACTTCTTTATATATGCTGGGTATTAGACCCCTATCAGATAGATGGTTATCAAATATTTTCTTGACAAAATCCTTTGAAGAGCAAAACTTTTTAATTTTTAGGAATTCCAATTTACCTATTTTTTTCTCTCAATTCTCATGCTTTGTGTGTAAAGTTTATGAATCCATTTTCTACTACCAGATCTCATAGATGCTTCTGTACATTGTCTTCTCAGAATTTTATGGTCTTGGCGCTTATATTTAGATCTTTGATCCATGTAGAGTTAGTTTTTGTACAGGGCATCTGATGGTCATCCTCTCTCATTTTTTTGATATGGATATGCAATTCTCCAAGCACCATTTGTTGAAGCATCCATTTTCTTCCAGTTGAGTGGGCTTTGTGACTTTTTCATACATCAGGTGACTGTATATGTGAGGATAAATATCAGAACACTCAGTTCTGTGCCATTGGTCAGTATGTCTATCCTTGTGCCAGTACCATTGTACAAACTGTAGTTTTTAGTATGTTTTAAAGTCATGTCGTGTGATTCTTCTTATTTCATTGTTTTTTTTTTTTTTTTTTTTTTTTTTTTTTTTTTTTTTTTTGCAATATATCTTTCACTATTGGGGGCCCCTTACCCTTCCAAATACATTTCATAGTTAGCTTTCCCAATTCATGTAAAAAATGCTGTTGTAATTTTTATTGGGATCGAATTAAATCTGTAAATAAATCTAGGTAGGACAGAAATGCAGAAAAGGTATTTGCCAACAGACATCATACTTCCTTGATAAAAACACTTTGAAAGATAAGAAAAGAAGTGCACTTTCTCAACTTGATAAACTGTTTATATGAAAAACATACAACTAACATCAGATTTTTTTGGATCTGTTTTTTTTTTAATTTTTTTAATCATCTTTTTATCTTTAGTTTATTCAAAACTGGGTACATCGCCTGCAGAGTGCAGGCTGCAGGTGATTAATTGATGAGCACCATCAGCCTGAGAAGTTCCATTAGGGCCAAAGAGGGAAGACTGTTTTTCCTGCCTTATTTTTTGTTGTTGTTTTGTTTCTTGTTTGATGTCTTTTCCCTTTCTTTGTTTCTTTTTTCTTTGACTTATTTTTTCTACCTACCTAATTTCTTTTCTTTCTTTCATTTTTCTATCTTCTGTCTTCTGTTACTTTTCTTTGATTCTACCTCTTGTTTGGTCTTCATTGTTTCTTTTTATCTCTCTCTCTTTTTTTTTAATCTTGTTTTTCTCACCTTTTAGTTCATTCTATTTTTTCTCTATTTTGTTTCCTGTTTCATTTTTTATTTTCAACCTTTTTGATTCTTTTTCCTTTGTAATTTTTATGATTTTTTTACTCATTTATTTTCTAGCCTTTCTATGATTCATCTTCTACCATGATTATCATTATTGCTATTAGTCTTTTTATTTTCTTACCTCTTTCATTTTTTTCTAATCCTATTTTTTTTCCATAGGTAACACAGACTTTGTAGGGATATAGAATAAAAGGAATCCAGTGTCAAAAAGGAACATTACCATACTAAAACAAAACAAAACAAAATAAAACCCTAGAGTAGAAAGAGAAGCAAGCCAACCGAATAAGCCCATAAAGATAAACAGATGTCTAGCCACCAGGAAAAAATTACAAGCCATACTAAGAAGCAGGAAGACATGCCCTTGTCTAGTGAACAAACTAAAAACAGCAGGAGATAAAGACTGTGGAATAACTAATCAAGGATGTCCAAACAAACATCATGAATCATGAATCAACTTAATGAAGTGAAGGAAGGGGTAAAGCACACTAAAAGGCACTGATGAAATATACTGAAGAAATTGCAAACATACATGAAAAGATAATGGATCTGATGTTGATAAATGGCACAATGCAGGAAATCAAAAATACATTGGAAACACATAACAACAGGTTTGAACAAGCAGAGGAAAGAATCAGTGATGCTAAGACAGTATATCTGAAATCAGACAGAGAGTAGAACAGATACAAAAAAAGATAGGAAAAAAACATCAGGGACATATGGGATAGAATGACATCAGAAAATGCAAAAAAAAAATGCAGATCATATGCATCCCAGAGGAGGAAGAGACAGGAAAGTTGGATGAAGGAGTGTTGGAGGAAATAATGGCTGAAAATTTCCCAACTATATTGAGGGACATTGATGTATGTACACAGGAAGCCCAGTGCACCCCAAACAGTATTAATCCTAGCAGGTCTACACCAAGACAAATACTTTTCAAATTGTTCAATGCTCCAGACAAAAAGAGAATTCTGAAAGAAGCAAAAGAAAAGAGATCCATCATATATAAGGGAAGCTCAATAAGATTAAATGCTGATTTTTCATCTGAAACCATGGAGACAAGAAAGTAGTGATATGACAGAGTTAAGGTGCTAGAAGGAAAAAAAAAACTGTCAGCCAAGAATTCTCTATCCAGCAATGACGGCATTCAAAAATGAGGGAGCATTCAAAATAGTCACAGGTAAACTTAAATTAAGTGAGTTCGTCAACATGAAACCTGCCCATCAAGAAATATTAAAGGGAGTTCTGCAAGTTGACAGGAAAAAATGCGAGAGAGGATTGGAGGAGAATATATGGATGAAGATATAGCTAGAAAGATAAAATGAGATATAACAACAACATATGGCATGTGGGAATTCTTTGGAACAGTTTAAACCTGTTTTGCTGTGCAAGCAAATTACTGCTACATAGGAAAAAGCTGCTGTCATCAGTTCCTGCTGAAAACAATGAGGACTTTCTTACTTTACACTGTTACTTAATTAGAACTTTCTGCTTCTCCATTTTTTCCTGCAAGAAAAACTTTCTGGTTTCTTTCACATGCAGCAATTGCTTGGGCATGCCTCCTTATATAGCTGACTGTATATATATTGATGGAGATCAAATAAATGGGGCCGCTGGCCGCTGGCCACCTCCCCCAAAGAATACGAAGCTTCAGAGTGTTTTCGTTTCATCCCAAAAGCAATGGCATATATAAACCTAAAGAAAATATGGCTAATTTAATGCCTTGACAGTAATAATACAGAATATTAATGGATTAAATTCTCCAATCAAGAGATACAGATTGGCAGAAAACATAAGGAAATATGAGCCATCTATATGCTGTCTACAAGAAACACACCCAAATATGCAAGGAGGTTGAAAGTAAGTGGTTAGAAAACAATTTTACTTGCAAGCAATAATCAAAAAAAGGTGGGAGTAGCTATAGTAATATTGGACAAAATAGACTTTAAATGCAAAGCCATTGTAAGGGACAAAGAAGGACACTCTATTTTAATAAAAGGGGTAATCTGTCAAGGAGAAGAACTATCCAAAACATTTATACACCTAACCAGAGTGTCTCAAAGTAAATGACACAAACATTGGGAAAACAAAGTTGAGAAATAGATACCTCTACAATTACATTGGGAGACCTTAATATACCATTATCTCCATTAGACAGAACATCTTGACAGAGCATCAATAAAGAAACAGAGACCTTGAATAATATGGTTGAGGATCTAGGCCTAATAGACATATACAGAACATTACACCCCAATACAGACAGATGTACATTCCTCTCGAGTGCACATGGATCATTCTCCAAGATAGAGCACATGCTAGGCCACAGAAAAACTCTCAACAAATTCAGAAAGTTTGAAAGTATACAAAGCAATTTCTCTGACCACAATGGAATTAATCTGGAAAATAGGGGCAGAGAACCAGATTTGGCACAAAGATATGGAATTTAATCAACACACTCTTAAAAATCCAGTGGGTCAAGGAGGAAATTGCAAAAAAAAAAAAATCAGTAACTACCTTGAAGTGAATGAAAATGATAACACAACATATCAAAAAAAAAAAAAAGACTTATGGGATGCAGCAAAAGCAGTGCTGAGAAGGGAATTTATATCCATATATGCCTACATTAAAAAAGAAAGGGCTAAAAATCAAAGAACTAACCACACACCTGGAGGAATTAGAAAAAGACCAAAAAACTAATTCCAAAGCAGTAGAAGGAAGGAAATAACAAAGATTAGAGCACTGCTAATGAAATTGAAAATAAGAAAGCACTAGAAAAATTAACAAAACCAAAAGTTGGTTCTTTGAGAAGATTAATAAAATTGAAAATCCCTCAGCTAGACTAACAAAGAAAAATGAGAGAAGATGCACATACATAAAATAAGAAATGCAGAAGAGGATATTATCACTGATCCCACAGAAATAAAGAGTATATGAAAAGGATATTTTGCAAAATTGTATGTCATAAGATGGATAACTTAGATGAAATGGACAACTTTCTAGAAACACACAAGCAACCAACATTGATGAAAGAAGAAATTGTTGAACTCAACAGACCAATCACAAGTAATGAAATTGATTTTGTCATCATAAACCTCCAACTATGAAGAGCATAGAACCTGATGGCTTCACAGGTGAATTCTACTATCATTCCAGAAAGAACTAACACCAATCCTGCTTAAACTCTTGCAAAAAATAGAAGTGGAGTGAACATTGCCTAACTCATTCTATGATGCCAACATCACCCTAATACCAAAGACACACAAAGACACTAAAAGAAAGGAAATCTACAGATCAATCTTTCTGATGAAATTGAATGCTAAAATTCTCAATTAAATAATTGCTAATCATATTCAACAACACCTTGAATGAATTATACACCACAAACAAGTGGGGTTCAACCCTGGTGTACAAGGATGGCTCATCATAAGAAAATCAATCAATGTAATACATCACATTAACATACTGAAAGAAAAAAATCACATGATCATCTCCATTGATGGAGAAAAATTATTTGACAAAATACAACAACCTTTCCTGATAAAAACACTTCAAAAGGTAGGAATAGAAGGAAGCTTCCTCAACATGATAAAGGGTATATTGAAAAACCCAAAGCTAATATATTCAATGGTGAAATGCTAAAAGCTTTCCATCTAAGATCTGGAACAAGGAATGTATGCCCACTGTCACTGCTCTTATTTACAATGTGTTAGAAGCACTTGTTTGAGTGCTTAGGCAAGAAAAAGATGTAAAAGGCATCTAAACTGGAAGGGAAGAAGTAAAAATTCCACTATTTGCAGCTGACATGATCCTATACATTGAAAGCCCTGAGAAATCTGCAGCAAAGCTTCTAGAGCTGATAGTTCACTAAAGTGGCAGGATAAAAAATCAACACACAAAAATCAGTTGCATTTATGTGCACCAATAATGAGCAATCTGAGGAGGAAATCAAGAAAAGTATTCCATTTAAAATAACAACTAAAAGAATCAAATACCTAGGAATAAACTTTATTAAAGATGTAAAGGTCTTGTGTGCAGAAAATTGTAAAACACTCTTAAAGGAAATCAAAGAAGACCTAAATAAATGGAAGAATATTCTATGTTCATGGGGTGGAAAACTAAACATAATTAGATATCTGTCCTACCCAAATTAATTTGCAGATTTAACACAATCCCAGTAATAATCACCACAGCATTTTTTACTGAATTGGAAAAGCTAACTACAAAATGTATTTGTGTAATTTTTGTTTGTTTTCAATTTTGCCTTCTCCATTGGTATTTAAGTTTTCTTTCTTTATATTGTTCTTTTACTGATAATTCTAGGTATATCTTGTGATTGTAAGTAATCAGTAATGCTATAAAGATATTTAAATGCAATTTGCATTTAAGTAATTATGTTGTAGACATAATTAAATTATTGTAAATTGTTTTGAATTAAAATAAGACAATTTTATATGTGATACAAGAACCTCAAAAGGAATACCAGTTTCCTCTTTGTTGTGTTTTGTGCTACTTTACCATATATTTTTCTTTTTCTAATTTTGTAAAACTTTCAATACATTTGTTATTTCTTTGCTTTAATTAGTGGATTATATTTTAAATGAATTAAGAAGAAAAATAAAATTATTATTTATATATAAATACATATTATGATACTATTTACCTTTTCCTGGAATTCTAAATTGCCATCTAGCAAATTGGGTAGAACACACATCTAATGATGTTTAGTCTTCCAATCCATGAATAGAGAATATTCTTCCATTTATTTAGGTGTTCTTTGATTTCCTTTAACAATGTTGTATAATTTTCTGTGTACAAGTCCTTTACATCTTTAGTTAAATTTTCCCTTTGGCATTTATCTCTTCCTTTGATTTCCTTTAAATATCATTAGTTTTCATACAGTTTTGAGAAATATATTCACTCTCTACATGATTTTGAATTAGCATTTTTTTCTTTTTCTTTTTTTCCCCTTAGGCTCATTGAGAATATTTTTCTATTACATTATAACAATCATATTTTCGGATTTGATGCCAGCCATCATTTTTATCCTTGTTGCTTTATATATAATATGACATATCACTTTTGCTTCTCAGTGATTTTAAGATTATTTCTTTATATTTGGCTTTGGTTTTTGAATAATTAAATAAAAGAAAACTCTGAGTATTTCTGCCAATAACATTCGTGCTCTATTCTTTCTCCTGTCCTATCCTTGTAATACAATATTACACAGTTTATGTTAGCTGATCGGCTGTGTTAATGTTATTCAATGATACATGGGAAGTAGTAAATGGAATTATGTATTGAAAATTCTAATATTGTGTATAAATACATATGCATATATTTACATATATTTACATAATGTGATTTTTTTTACTTTTGTTAAGATGTATAATCCCATGTGTTTTTGCTTATGTATTCATTTTTCAGAATTATCATCACAATCAGACTAATGAATATTTTCATTGTCCCCAGAAGTTTCCCCAGGTGTCCACTAATTTGTTTTCTGATATTATAGATTAATTTTCTTTATCTAGAATTTTATATAAATCAGATGATATAGTACCTATGCCTTCTTGTCTGCTTTATTTCACTCAACATTATTATTTTCAGATTCATTAATAATGCAGCATTTCCAATAGTTCATTATTTATGTAGCTGTGTAGGATTCCTTTGGATAGATATTCAAGGTATTGTTTATTTTATTCCTCTCTTGGTGAATTTTTGTATTGTGTCTAGTTTTGGGTTATTACAAATAAAACTGTCATGGATATTTGAGTATAAGTCTTTCCATGGTCACATGCTTTCATTTGTTTTGCATAATTACCTAAGTGTAGAATGGACAGTACATATAGTAGCTGGACATTTACCTTTTTTGAAAAATTAAGATACATTTCCAGATAATTGTAGTTATGGCTTAAGGTATTGTCTATCATATATATATACTATAGACACATAAAAAGAATCTGTACTCTTTTATGGTTTGGTGGTATGTTCTATAAATGTCAATTATACCCTATTGGCAGATGGTATCATTGAGTTCTATATTCTAGTTGATTTTCTGTCTAATTGTTCTATTAATTATTAAGAGTGGTTTTGATTTGTCTATTTCTCTTTCAAGTAGCTTCATTTTCACTTTCTATATTTTAGAGTTCTGCTGTCTGTGGCATATATATTTAGAATTGCTATGTCTTCATTTTTCTCTTTCTAATTTTTTATTTTTATTTTCAAAGAAGTTTAGATTATATGAATGTTACATAAAATAATAACAATACAAAATAATAGGGATTTCCATATGTTCCATCCCCTTCTCCTCCCATACATTCCCACATTCACAACATCATTCTTTAGTGTGGTACATTTGTTACAACTGATGAACATATATTGAAGCATTGCTACTAAATGTGAAATATGGTTTACATTATAGTTTACACTCTCTCCTACACAAAATACATAATGGACTGTATCCATCATTGCACTGTCATGAAGGACAATTCAAATGTCCCAAAATTGCCCCATATTACACCATAGATTGACTTTTTTATCATTATATAATGTATCTCTTTATCTCTGGTAATTTTCTTTGTGCTGAGGTCTACTTTACATGAAATTAACACAGGCAATCCTGCTTTCCTTTTTCTAATATTTTATGTTACATATATTTCATCCTTTTATTTTCAACAAGCCTACATCACTATAATTTAAGATTGTTTATTGTAAAGAGTATACACTTAGGTCTTATTTGTTTAGACCATTTATATTTAATGGTATTATCAATAGGTTAGGGTTTAAGTCTTTAATTTTCTTTTATTTTTGGTCATTCTTTGTGTTTTTCATTTCTCTGTTTTTATTTTCTGCCTTCCTATGGGTTACTTGAACATTTTTAGAAATATATTTTGATTTATTTATAGTGGTTTTGATTATACATTTTGTATATGTTTTTTTAGAGGCTGCCATATGTATTACCTTAAATATACATAAGTTATGTATTATACACATAACTTTTCTACTGGTGTGGTTATTTTGTAAGATTTGGTGATGTATAGAGTCCTTTAGTTCTTTTATATCTTTTTACCTCTCACCCCCATTTAAAATATAATTTTCTTAAATGTTTCTTATACATACATTTAGAACCACATCTCCTTATTATAATTTTGGTTCTGCTGTCAAACAATTTAGAAAACCAAGGGAAGGTGACCCTATTATATTTAGATATCCTTGGCTTATTTCATTTTTTCTTCCTTTCCATTATCCCTAATTTCTTTATCATTTCCATTCTGTTTAAATTTCCTTTAGTGATTCTTTATTGATAGGTTTGCTTGGGACAAATTCTCTTAGTTAACTTCATCTGACAATCCTTGCATGTTGTCTTCATTCTAAAGAGTATTTAACTGAGGTTAGAAATCTTGGTTGATAGTCTTTTTTATTTCAGTACTTGCAATATATTGGGCCATGTCCTTCTGGCCTTCATGGTTTCTGGTGACATGTCCACTATCATATAAATTGTTTTTTCCCAATAGTAAGGAGTCATTTTTCTTTAGCCATTTTCATTATTATTTTCTTTGCAAATAGTTAGCAGAAATTTAATTATGATGGATCATGGCACGGATTTTTTTGAGTTTATCTTATATGGGATTCACTCAGCTTCTTTATGTAAGCTGATAACACTTGCCAAATTTTAGAAAGTTCCATTCATGATTTCTTTGAGTAGTATTTTATCTCCATACTTTTTCTCCTTTTCTGGTACTCAAACAACATGGATATTACATTTCTTTATAGCCTGACAGCTCCTGAAACTGTTATTTTTTCACTCTGTTTTTTCCATGTTTTTCAGATTAGATAATATTTTAGTTTCCTAGGCTGCCAAAGCAAATATGAAGAAATGATTTGGCTTAAACAATGGGAATTTATTAGCTTTAGATTGAGGTTTGAAAAAACCCAAATAAAGTCACAGTCAAGGCAATGCTTTCTCCAAGAAAAATATGGCTTCTGGGGCTGGCTACTAGTGAATGTTGGTTCTTAATTTGCCTCATACTGTTGTACTTCATGTCTTTTGTAGATGCCGGAAAATTTTGTTCCTAAGCTACTCCATTTCTGTGGTTGTAAAACCTATTGTAGATGAGACCTGCTGATCAGATCATTTCGGGAAAGCATGATCCAGAGTGGGTTCAATCCTCTTATTGCAGTAATTTATAAACTGGAGAAATATAATGAGAGGAGGCCATATAGATAGAGAGAAAGCCACAGGAAAAGAGAATGCCAAGAGAGCACACACCTAAATTCAAAGGAACCCAGGAGAAAGGAAATCAAAGGCTGAAAGCAACATGTGCCAGAAGACAATGCAAAGATGGGCAGATGCTGCCATGTGTCTGATCACTCAGAGCTGCAGCTCAGGGAGAAAGCATATCCTTATGATGCCTTCATTTGGGCACTTTTACAACCACAGAACTGTAAGCTTATAAGTTAATAAATCTCCGTTGTAAAATCCCAACCATTCCTATATATTGTTTTGGCAGACATTAGCAAACCAAAGCACATGGCAAGGCACATAGTGATTCTCTGGGTTTTGCTCTTGTTCTGCTTCTGGTTGCTTCATTTGTAGATTTTTTTCTCTGTCTGCATTTCATTATCTTATAAAGGACTCCAGTAATATGACTAAGGCATATCTTGATTTAGGTGAGTCACAATTTAGCTGAAGTAGCCTAAACAAAAGTTCCTACTTACAATGTATTCAGACCCACAAGATTGGATTAAATATAAGACAATATTTTTCTAGGGTACTTATAGCTTCACAACACCACATTCAACACTCTGGACCCCTAAATACAGTTTCTTTCAATTTTCAAAATACATTCATTTCATCAGAATATTCCAATGTTTTAAGTTCTTTCAGAAACAGTGCTAGTACATAGTCTCATGAAAATTGGTTATGGGTGTGGTCTGTCTTGGAGCACAATTAGCTTCTATCTGTGCATCTGTTAAACCTGGAATACAAGTTATCTACTTGTGATATACGAGGAAGTGACAGGTAAGGGGTAAACATTTCCATTCTTACAGGGCAAAATTGGAAAAAAACAGGGGTCATGGATCACAAACAATTCAAAAGCCCCGCAGGGCCTACTATCTTAGATTTCAAAGGATGAGTTTCATCTATGGAATGATGTTTTGTCCTTTGTGTATGATGGAATGGCAGCCCCAACCCTTCCAGGTGCTTGTGTAGTGGCCATAATCTCCCCAGCCCCAGGGACACAGGCTCTACCTTCATCAAGCATCTAGGAGGTGGCCAGATTCTTTGCAATTACTAGGGCATAGTTTACACCTTTTCTACACACAAAGGTGTGTCCATTCTCTTGGCATGAGAAGATATCTTTGATTCAAAAATGACCTTCCATTATTCTGCCATTGAAGTGGTTCTTCCTTCAATCTTTTCTGTTGCTGTTCTTTTTAGTAGCGGTTGGCAGTTTTTCCCTTCATACAGATCTCACACACACACAAAAAAAACTTGTCATTTTGCATGTAGTACAAAAGAGTCCAAACTATCAGACAAATGAACATTCCACACATCCATACAGGATTACTGTATTTCCAATCCTGACATCCACAGAAACTGCTGACTGGTTCCATGTTCAGTTAAACCTTCACATGCAGTACTATTTTCTGGTGACTTGCTTTCCAGAAACTCATAATTCTCCAAACCATCAATTTCTATTTGCTCAGGTGTTCAGTTCTCAGCTTATTATTTTCCTCTTGCATTATACTATAAATAGCAAGGAGAAATCAGGCTGAACTTTCCACTCTTATCTTGGACATCTCCTCAGCTTGACGTCCAACTTCATTAAAAAGTTATGCTTTCTATCTAACATCAGAACTCAATTTTGAAATATTCCCAGCCATCTTAAAATAAGGATCACTTTTCCTCCCATTTGCTATAACATATTCATCATTTTCTTCAAAGGCATCATCAGAAGTAAGTTTAGCACTCATATTTCAACAGTCTCTTCAAAGCCATCTAGGCCTTTTCTATTCAACCAACTCACAATTTTCCATACTCTAACCATTACAGATTTCCTAATCTGTTTCCATATTTTTGTTATTTGCAATAGCAGCACCAAACTCTCCTGAGTGCTATTTTAGTCTCTCTGGTTGCTCAAACCAAATATGATGAAATGGATTCTGTTAAGCAATGAGAATTTATTCACTCACATTTTTGAGGCTGGGCAAATGACCAAATCAAGGCATCATACTTTCTTCCTGAAGATTGGTTTCCAGCAGGCTTCTCTGTCATATTGCAAGGCACAAAACAGCATCTGCTGGCTTCTCCCTTCTCTTCTGGTTTTCATTGATTTCAACTTCTTGCTTTCATGATTTTTTCATTCTCTATCATTCTCCTATAGAGTATGCCAGGATAAGGACCCATCCTGATTGAGGTGGGTCACACCTTAGCTGAAGTTGCCTCCTCAAGACTTACTAATTAAAGTGGGTTCATACCCAAAGGAATGAATGAAATTTAAGAACATGCTTTTCTGGGGTACATACTGCTTAACCATTAAAGTTAACTTCTATTATTCTATTTTCCTTTTCACTGATTCTTTCCTATGTTCTTTACCATTGTGCCATTGAGCTCATTCATTGAGGTTTTTGTTTCAGTGATTGTATTTTCAGTTCTAATATTTGTTTGTTGAGTCTTTCCATTTTTTTCATATTTCAAGCATGTTTGTAATTGATTATTAAAACATTTTTATCATGGCTACTTTAAAACTTTAACAAATGATTCTAGCATTTCTTTCATCTTGTTTGAATCTATTGTCTTTTCTCATTCACTTTGAGATTTTCTTGGTCTTTGGATGTCTACTGATTTTCATTTGATATCTGGATATTTTGCATTATATTATGAAACTCTGAATCTTATATAACCTTTTTGTTTTAGCTAGCTTTTCTGATATCTTCCTGGCAGGGGAATGGCAGGCTGTTACTCTTACTACCAATTGCACTAGAAGTTCAGATTTTTCATTCAGCCTCCATTGACAACTAAGAGGGGGTTTTCATAATTACTGCTAAGTGGTGATGGGTGTACTGTCTCCCCACATGTGCTACACAGGCTGGGTGGAGGAAAAGACCTACTTACTGTTGAGTTTTTGTCTCCTCTGTTACCACCCTACTGGAGAGTAGGAGGGGCACCACATTACTCCCAGAAGTGGGTGGAATCCAAACTCCCTTTATGTTCTCCACTGACATTATGGGAAAAAAGTCTCATTAGTAAACATGAAGATGAAAGTCCCAGTTTCCTACTTGGTCTTTCTGACATCACCTAGGTGTGATATGAGCTTAATGATCAACCTCAATTAATAACTTGGGGGTTCTAGAGCTTGAGTGAGCCTTCCAATTGTCCTAAGTGAACTGGATAGCCAAGCCTTTATACATTTGCATTACTTAAATATTATGGTGCAGCAAAGCATGTGACCTTAGCAAGTTGATGTTCTGCAGTTGTGGCAATACCTGATGAGAAATGCGAGTGGAATATTACAATGTGTACCAGAGTCCTCACCTTGCATCACAACTTTGATTCAACATTTTATATATATGCAAGGAGTAGCTTCTCCATTATTCCATGCCCCTCTTCCTAGGAGAAAATTAAGAAGGAATTTTAATGGAATAAACTATAGCTTCTCAGGGCTATGGTTGTTGAGAAACTAGCATGTGTAAGGACCAGCTACAAAAGAAGGAAATACATGGAGATTTCAAGGGCCTGGATGAACCTCATCTTCACTATAACAAGCAGTTTCCACAACAACATCCTCAAATAGAAACTGAAAAAGATTTTAAACATTTGTTTTGGAACATCCTGTATTAGTCTTAGTTAAATGAAATTAGTTACTGTATTATTCTGTTGCAAGTCTTTATAAGATAGGAGAAAAATACAAGGAATCATCTGCAAGGAGAAAACAGAAATCAATAAAATGAATTTTAAACTTTGAGTCTGAAACCCATGCTGTCACTGAGCTCTGACTAACTTTGAGAATAATTTGCCTTTCTGGATATTTTCATCTTCTGGATAAAATAGGATTAATTTTATCCAAAATGGTATTTATTCTCCTATATAACTTTCAGAATGTCAGGATAAAAAATATGAATGTCAATTCTATAGATAATTTACCCCAATATAAAGTTTCCCTAATTATGATTCATCTCATTATACATTTATATTCCTTTAAGATCTAGAGAATTTTTGGATAAATTTCTGAGATTTTTGTCAATGAGAAAGAGCAACAGCAACAGTCACAAACGAATACACAAAGAAATAATTTCAAAACTGTCCCTCCCAAAAAATTACTGAGTAATAATGATTGAAAAATATTGCAATAAACTATTGTGGGTGATGTCCCACACTGATGAAGGATGTTGGTGTGGGATGTTGTGGGAGGTGTGGGAGGTGGGGAACATGGGAGTCCTTGTAATTTCTGAGTAAAAATTAGGTAATCTAAGCACCTTTAAAATATATATATATATATAAAATAACATTTATGTAAGAAAATGCACATATATGCATATGTATTTATATATCATTTTACATTTTACTGTGAAAAATCTTGATTTTTATGAACAATAAAAAAATGAAAACAAACAAACAAAAAAAACACCCACTCATGGATATAAAGAGCATGAATATTTATTATTCTCTATTGCCTTTCCTTTAGTTCCCCTTCTCATAATTTCCCCATTGTTTCTACATCTAAATTCAGCCAGTGTTGTTAAACTTTATTTTTGTAAACTATGATGTTATTCACATTTAATTTCTTCCCTATTTCCAGTTTCTTCCTATATCCTTTAATAGATTTTTTTAAGACACAAGTTTTATCTAAGGAAAGGGAAAGGCATTAATTTGCTACTAATAAGGAGCACATATTGGGATTTCAGTTTCAGCTTTTGTGATGCAGAAATATACACCTGTAAAGCATTAGGGCATATCCGGCGTTTTTCAATAGTTTGCATCCCATAGAATATATTATACATCCCCTACTGTGACTTTAAATGAGAGAAAACAGGAAAAAAATGGACTAGTATAAACATGGGAATAAATATGATCCCAAATCTAGAGAAATTCCTCTCTATCAATTACCATATTTACTCTTAAAAGCTATAAAATCAAATTAGGAAAGTCAAACATTAAAGATATATTTAAAACATATATGAGAGAAAATGGTATAATCTCCTTATTTAAATAACTCAAAAACCGAGATGAAAATCACAACACAAGTAAATAATATCAAATGAAATTTTTAATTAAAAATATAAAACACCTTCAATAAAAAGAATTCTAACCAAAATTTCAACTTAGGAAGGGATGCTCAATTAGGGAACAGAAATTAGGGAAATGCAAAATAAAATTAATTTTTAGCTATGAGATTGAAAATTTTTTTGATAAAATAAAATATTTGGCACAGATAATGGTGAGGTAAATGGGTCACTTTAGTTATTATTTATAAGGGTACAAAATGGGGACAAATTTTAAGGTGTGATTCTCCAAAGTTTACTATATAAAAATGCCCAAGGACTTTCACCTCGCTATTTAACTTCCTATAGATATACACATCACAAAGACAATTGCTGTATTGTAACTTTTTAGAGTGGTGAAAGACTGAGGAAAAAAACTCCTAATTTGCATCATTTTTGGGCAGAAAATAAGGCATTGCTGAGTAACCATTAAAAGGCACTGAAGCATAGCTCTATGTGCAGATAAGCAATTGTCTTCAAAGTGCATTGTAAAGTAAGAAGTGCAGAATAATATGCACATATTTCTGGCCACTTTTATAAAGTTACTTATTAACTGCTGTGTGACAGACCCTGTAGACATTATTAGAGACATGAAGTCTAATAATTTAATAATCACTGGCTATGAATACCTTTCAGCCTAGTAAGGGATGGGGCAATTCCTTTGATGTGCTGAATATAATGAGAGGCTAGTAACCTAGAAAAAAATTTCTCCTGGAAGAAATGATGTCAGTATTAAAACTTGAAGCATTAGTTGCATTTAAGGAAATAAAGATGAAAAAGAATTCCTAAAAGAGAGAATATTACAAATGTCCAAACCATCTCAGAATTGTTAACACTACAGTCTCTGCACCTGGTTGATTTACAAACGTCGCCTAATGGCTTGTGTTTTTGACCACACATTAATTATCTTAGTTGCTCTCTTTAGCAGAATGTTCTCTTCAGATGTATTGTTCTTTATTCCATTTCCCTAGGAACTTATGATTTGGTTTATCTCTACATTTCCAGTTAACATTACCTAGGATCTATCCACCAATTCTTCTTGGTTGCATAGTCCATAAGAACCAGGGGTCAGACTGCCCTTTCTGGAAACTTAAACTCTTTTTTAAACATTTCACAAATCCAGCTATGCATACTTCCCTAGATATCCCTCACACCCATGATTCAGTCTGGGTCAAAGTTAAGGCATACCTTGGCCATCCACATTAAGATATCAGAAATGTGCCAGGTTTGAAGTGGAAAAGTATGAAAAGCATCATTACTAATACCTAGTAAACCTCAGGCTTTATTGAAAATTGTTAATTGAATAGGGTATTGCTTCCAAAATGGCTGATATCATTGGATGTTCAAGAAGAATTTACAGCTGAATAATATTCTTTTGTATGTATATACCACATTTTTGCTAATCCATTCATCCATTTTTGGACACTTGGGTTACTTCCAACTTTTGGCAATAGTGAATAATGCAGTTATGCTCATTGGTGTGCATATGTCTTATCATGTCCCTGCTTTCAGTTCTTCTGGGTATATACCCAGCAGTGGGATGGCTGGATGATATGGAAATTCTATAGTTAACTTCTTCAGGAAGATCCAAAATGTCCTCCACAATGGCTGCATCATTGTATATTCTCATCAGCAGTAGATGAGTGTTTCCATTCCTCCACATTCTCTCCAACATGCATAGTTCACACTTTTTTAATAGCCATGAATCTAATAGGTGTAAAATGATATCTCATTGTAGTTTTGATATGCATTACCCTAATAGCTAGTGATGTTGAGCATCTTTTCATGTGATTGTTAGCCATTTGTATTTCCTCTTAGAAAAAGTGTCTATTCAAATCTCATGGTCATTTTTAAAAATGGGCTGTTTGGCTTTTTATTTTCAAGATGAAGTATTTCTTTTTATATGCTGGATATTAGGCCCTTATCAGGTGCTTTCCAAATATTTTCTCCCATTGAGTAGGCTGACATTTTGCTTTTTTGACAAACTCCTTTGAAGCACAAAAGTTTTTAAATATGAAGAGATCCCATTTACCTGTTTTTTTTTTTCCTTTTTTGTTTGAGATTAGGTTGTAAAGTTTATGAAACCACTTACTACTACAAGATCTCATAGATGCTTCTCAAGGAGATTTATGATCTTGGCTCTTATAATTATGTCTTTGATCTAACTTTAGTTAATTTTTGTACAGGGCATGAGATGTTGTACCTCTCTCATTCTTTTGGATATGGATATTCAGTTCCTCAGCACCATTTCTTGAAAAGGCAATTCTGTCCTATTTGAAGTGCCTCGGTGGCCTTGTTCAATATCACTTGACCATATGTTGGCATATTTGGGAGAATCTATATGAGAAGACTCAATTCATTTCCATTAGTCAGTATGTCTAACCATGTGCCAATATAGCACAGTTTTTAAATTTTATTTTAAAAAAACTTTAGATTGCATGCACATTACATAAAAAGTATAGGAGATTCCCATATGCCCCACTCCTTCCCCCTCCAACACTTTCCCACTTTAACAACATCCTTCATTAGTGTGGTACATTTGTTACAATTGATGAAGACATATTGAAGCATTGACACTAACTGTGTATTATAATTTACATTAGAGTTCACACTCTGTCCCATGCATTTTTGTTAGTATGACAAAATATATAATGATCTCTATCCATCATTGCAACATAATGCAGGACAATTTCAATGTCCTGAAAATGCCACCATATTACACTTAGTTTTTGCTGTCCCTCCCCTCAGATCCTCTGGTGGCCATTGCCTTTATATCAGTGATACAAGTTCTTCCATGCAGTTTTGATCACTATTGCTTTGCAGTAGGCTTTAAAGTCAGGTACCATGATCCCTCCAAATTTTGTTTTTGCTTTTCAAGATGTTTTTGGCTAATCTGTGTCCCTTGCCCTGCCAAATAAATTTCTTAATTGGCTTTTCCAATTCAGAAAAAAAAAATTCTGTTGTAATTTTTATTGGGATTTTGTGAAATCTGTAAATTAATTTGGGAAGTACAGACATCTTAATGATGTTTACTCTTCCAATCCATGAACATGGAATATTCTTCCATTTATTTAGGTTCTCTTTGATTTCCTTTGATTTGTTACAAAGTTTTCAGTGTAAAAGTCCTTTACATCTTTAGTTAAATTTATTCCTAGCTAGTTGATTCTTTTAGTTGCTGCTGAGAATGCAATTTTTCCTTCATTCCTCCTCATTCTCATTATTATTGTACAGAATTGCTACTGAATTTTGAGTGTTGATCTTATATCCCTCTACTTTTATGAGCCCATTTATCAGCTCTAGAAGCTTAGTTGTAAATTTTTCACTGCTTTCTATGTATATGGTCATGTCATCTGCAATTAGTGAAATTTTTACTTCTTCCTTTGCAATTTGGATGTCTTTTACTTCTTTCTTGCCTAAGTGCTCAAACAATTACTTCTAACACAATGTTAAATAAGAGCAGTGACAGTGGGCATCATTGTCTTGTTCCAGATCTTTGAGGGAAAGACTTTAGCATTTCACCATTGTGTATAATGTTAGCTGTGGGTTTTTCATATATACCCTTTATCATGTTGAGGAAGTGTGATTCTATTCCTATTTTTGAATAGTTTTTACCCAGAAAGGATACTGTATTCTGTCAAATGCTTTTTCTGGATCAATAGAGATTATCATGTGATTTTTTTCTTTTGATTTGTTAATATGGTATATTACATTGCTTTTCTTATGTTGAACAATCCTTGCATAACAGGGATAAAACCATTTGATGATGTTATGTAATTTGTTTTATGTGTTCTTTAATATGATTAGCAAGTATTTTGTTGAGGATTTTAGCATTCAGATTCATTAGAGTGATTGTTCTGTAATTTTCCTGTAGCATCTTTATGTGGCTTTGGTATTATGGTGATGTTGGCATCATATAATGAGTGAGGCAATGTTCCTTCCAATTCTATTTTTTGGAAGCATTAAAGCAAGATTAGTGTTAATTTTATTGATAATGACTAGTAGAACTCACCTGTGAAGGTATCTGGTCCAGAATTTTCTTTATTGGGGGGGGGTTTGATGGAGTATTCAAGGTTGTTGTCTGTGTCCCCTCAAAAATATTAAGACCATAGAAAAGGAAAGAATGGAGAAGAGAAAAAAATTAAAAAGAGAAAAGATGGAAAATGAACCCAAAAGGACCAGGAAGAAAAGGAAAAAAAAGCATGTAATAAGAGTGAAAAATCAAGAAAAATAAAAAGTATTAAAATAAAAAATGTGGAATAAAATAAGAAATAAAGAAAGAGGGAAAATAGAATAAAATAACAAGGCCATAAAAATGAGAAGAGAAAAAAGAAAATGTGGACCAAACAGGAGAAAGTGAAACAATCTAAAAGCATTTGAAGAGGGAAAAATGAAATAAAGAAATGATATAAATAAACTAAGGAGTAAAAAGATAAAAAAGAAGGAACTAAAATAAGAACAAGAAGAAAAAACTAAAACAGGATTCCCTCTCAGGGCACCAGCAGCTGCCTAAGGCTGCTAGTGCTCACCAATCAATCACTTTACATCCTGCCTTCCCTAGGTAAGGTACCCTGGTGTAGATAAAAGAATAAGGGATAAAAAAAAAAATCAAATAACCTAAAAAAGAAATGTCAGTCAAAATATCCTTTTCCAAGGCTTCTGTCCTTCAACTCTTGCTCCCTGCAGCTCCTGGGGTGTCTTTCTCCACTCCCTTTATCATTCAGACCACTTGGGCTGATTTTAGGAGTTACCAGTGATTGAACCCAGGACTCCACCAATTAGGTTTGGCTTTTAAAGGCTTCTGAAGGCTTGTTGTCTGCCTCTGCCTACTCTCTTTTACCTCAGGACATTTAGGTTTCTGATGTTTTACTAATTGCCTCTCCAGGCTTCCTTCTCTCCAGGGCTGTTAGGTACCTGTCAACCCACTCCCTCACTGACCCAGTTTCTCTCTCTCCCAGGGCAGGTGGGTGTGGCAGCCAGCCTGATCAGTTTCCCCTTCCCTCTCCCTGAAGCTGCTTCAGTGCAGGCTGGTGGGTTATTTTTTCTAGTCTGCCCACCCTATTTTCTCTTCCCCTACACCTTTCTCCCCATAAGTTGGCTAGGCATTTGTCCCTCACATTTAATTGCCCTAGATATCCCCAACTTCAAGATCCTGCTGGGTACCAGCTGACCCCTGGACACCAAGGGGGTGGGGGACTTAACTCACTCTAGGAGCCACTGAACACAGGTCTTCCAGCCAGGTCACTTCTCTGGCTTCCCTTTCCTTCTGAGCTGGCTTGAGTCCCTTATCTCATATAGGTACTGTATTAGTCAGTCAAAGGGGTGTTAATATGAAATACCAAAAATGGTTTGGTCTTTATAAAGGGTATTTATTTGGGGTAGAAGTCCACAGATACCAGGCCATAAAGCGTTAAGTTTCTTCTCTCACCACAGTCCATTGCCATGTGTTAGAGCAAGACAGCTGCCAGCGTTTGCCAGGGTTCAGGGTTCTGGGCTTCTTCTCTTCCCAGGGCTCCATTTCTCTCCAGGCTTAGCTCCTGTTTCCTCCACAAGGTCAGCTATAGACGATCAGGCGAACGGCTTGCTTCTCTTCTCCTGGGGCCTTCTTTCCACCTCAAAACTGCTTCTCAAAAGACTGCTTCTACTCTGTTCTTTGCTTTGCCTATTATATTAGATTCCCCACCCACTAAGGGGTGGGGCTCAATGCCCTACTGACGTGGCCCAGTCAACGCCCTAATCATAACTTAATCATGCCCAGATGAACAGATCAGTTTACAAGCATGATCCAATTATATTTTTGGAATTCATAATTACATCAAACTGCTCAACGGTCACAGGTACCCTTTCCCTTTCCCTCCTGGCCAACTGGCTCTCCCATCTCAAGCTGCCCTCTCCAATTGTTACCACAGTGTCAGAGCTACCCTTTAGCCTGGTAAATCTGCCTAGCTTCCCACAGTCTCTGGAGGAGGATTGCAGCAGGCCATTTCCTATTCTGCCATCTTGGAGCTTGAATTGCATGTTCTTCCTACAATAATCAGATGCTATCATATTTTTTATACTCACTAATTTAGTCAAATCCTGACCAAATAATTGGAACCGCAAGTCATTCTTTGATTTCTGAGGTAAGTTTGATACTTCAGAGCTTTTTCATGGCATTTTTCATTTCTGCATTCCTTAGTGTGTAGGTAAAGAAAAGGTATTCCATTGGTATAAAACACTGCCACCATTTTGTCAAAGGGGAAAGTAGTTCTAGGACACATATAAATGAATATAGATGGACCAAAGAATAAGCTTAGTAGATTGATGTGGAAGGTACAGGTTGAGAGGGCTTTTTCACTTTCTTCTGTACTGTGGTTTCATAAAGAATGCAAGATGACCATGTATGAGATCAGCAGAATCTGCTTGAGCAAATGGCCCCACTATTGGACACCTACCGTATGTTGATCACATAATTGTCCATGCAGATAAGTTTCAACAAGGGCTGTAAATCACAGCAATAATAGTCAATTAAATTGGGTCCACATAAATACAATCTCAAGGCCAGGACAATCCAAGCTGTAGACCCTATCCAGACAAGAATTATCAAGATGGTGCACACCTGCCAACTCATGTTTGTATAATGTAATGGCTTACAGATGGCTACATATTGATCAACAGCCATGACAATGAAGACAAAGATCTCTGTGCTGCCAAATAAATGTAGTGCAAAGACTTGTGTCATGCACTCACTGTCAGATATGATTTTATTTTCAGGGAAAGAGCATCCACAATTAATCGAGAGGCTGTGGAAATAGAAAAACAAACAACAGCAAAGGACAAATAAAATAGAAAGAAGTACATGGGCCTCCCAAGTATCCAGCTGAACTTGGTCACAATAATGAGCAAATTCCTCACCATGGTCCCCATGTAGAAAATTAAGATTAAAAACATCATTTTATGCCTCAAAAGTTCCTGTCTGTATCAATCCTAAGTGTAAATTCAGTTACTTTGCTGTTTTACTACATTGTTTCAGATGATTTGGGAAATCCCATGTTAGAAATAGTTCATCTGCAAGGTAAATTAATAATTTTATTTAAAAAAATATTTTGAGCTTGAATATATGCTTGATCATGGAACAGGGTAATCACTTACCTTTCCATGTATTGATTTTTCACAAATGAAATGTTATTCATAATATTATACTTATTCAAACTATTTTCTTGATTTCATAGTAGGGTGCAATAGGAAAATAATTGAAAATAAATGATTCTTCAGGTATAAATAAATATTAATTTTGTGAATTTGGCACAAGTGGGCCTTTTCCTGATGACTGTCTTCCTTTATTTTTCAGCAGGGGCTTACCACTATTAGGGTAGTGTGATACAAAATAGAAAAACCTAAACATAATTTACTTCAATGAGCTTTTGCATTTCTTGAGCCTGGTAATTCTTTCCTTAAAGACTTTTCTAGTAATATTCTGAACATTCATTCAATGATTGTCTAAATAATTGACAGCATTCTTCCTTAATAAAACCTACATGAATTCACACACACATACACAGAGTGGTAAGCAGACAATAAATGTAAGGTTTTAGCTTGCCAAGTTTTCTGATAATGAGAGAAATATTGTGCAATGAACAACAAGTGAACAAGTCTGCCAGCTGTTTCTTGAGTAAGTTTATTTCATTTTACTTTACCTTGCAAATTTTTAGTCATTTCTGGTTTTAAATTCAGGCTCTCATTTCATTAATCATACCATGTTTTCCATAGTTAAATTCTTGCCGTTATTCATTCTTTTTTCTGGCTCTCTCAACATGGTTTCCTAAGGTACAAAGAGACACTGACATCTATAGTTAAGAAAAAGGAGAGGGAGGATATTTGCCCTAAAATGGAGCATTCTATCAAATTTTGGGTTTATAACTTAAATATCAGGGATTTAGAAAATAAGCTCAGGAAACTCAAAGTCATAGCTGAAGCTCTTCCATAGAATTTTGTCATATATATTCTTGAGTTTGCAAGTTACTGTCTTCAAGGAAGAGAAGAAAAACAAAGGTTGAACTAATATTTATTTATATCTGGCTATATGCCAAACAATGGACAAATTCCTTTATGTACATTACCATATTATTTCCTCTGAATAATAGCATAAGCAAAAGCAAAAAGTGGAGAACTGGTAAAATATACTTAAATACATATGATAGATGAAAGTATATTTTGTTTTAATAAAAAGGAGTTCACAAAGCAGTCTTAAAAATGACAACACAAATGAATTATGGGCAAAAGAAACAATTTTACAAGAGACCCTTCCCTTTAGCAAAAGAATTTTGCATATGGACAGATACTAAATTTCATTTCATTAAACTTGTCAAAATAAAAATCCCAATTTGAAAAACTTTTCATTTATTATATTAGGAAAACAATATTTTGATGAATGTTTGTTAACATGTAGTGCTGACAAATTTGTGGGAAACCATCAGTTTCATATATTTTTGGTAGGATTTCAACTGGGTGCAGATTTTGAGGGATGATTTTCAACAGGTATAATATTACAACCGCACATAGACATCAGCCCATTGATTCCATTTCCTACAGATACACTTACTCTCATGCACAAAGCTTTTTCTATTGAACCAAAAGATGGGAAACAACTTAAATGTCCATCAGAAATGATCTGAATAAATCAGATACGATACTTTTATTCAAACATTGATCAAACAAAGCAGATACATAGGCAATTGTCTCTAAAATATATAGTAAAGTACAAAAAATCAAAGGACTGACCTGTATGCTTAGAATGGTAAAATTACCATTAAAAGAAGAATACTATATATTATATGCACAATATATTATAAAAATGGTTTGTGTATTATATAAATGCATTGTGTTTTGAAGAATACCAAGGAAAACCATAATATCTGTAGTCTCTTGGCAGGGAAACTGCATTCAAGAATGAGAAATAGGGGGATGACCAACATTTTAAGATATCCCTTTTGTTAATATTTGAAAATATATCATAATCATGTGCTTTATTAAAGAACAAAGATTTTAAAAATCTTATCTAAGGGTAGACATAATTGCATATTTACATTGGCACATCACTGAGTTCTCAAATCTTTCTTCTGACCTAGGCAGGAGGAACAGCTATATTCTTAGGGCAAGATTATTACCCAGGAGCTTGAGAAAGATGGTGAATCAGGTATAGAGGTTGTTCTGGAATTCAGTGTTACAGAAAAATCACATAGAGAATATAGGGGATTCCCATATACCTAACACCCTCCACCTTTTCTTCTCTCCCCTATTAATAACATTTTACATGCAGATAGTACATTTGTTATATTGATGTACAAATCTTGAAGCACTGCTATTAACCATCGTCAATGGTTTATATTACGATTTACGTTTTGGACTGAATACTTTTATAAATTTTGATGAAATTTAAAATGGTCTGTATCCATTATTGCAAGATCATGCAGACCTTTATATATTTTGTCATAACTTACAATATTATGTGGGACAGAGTGTAAACTATAATGTAAATTATAATCCACGATTAGTGGCAATGCTTTGATATGTAATTACAATTACATCAATTGTAACAAATGTACCACCCTAATGAAGAATGTTGATAATATGGGAAAGTGTGGGACGGGGAGGGAGTGGGACATATGGTAATCCCCTGTATTATTTATGTAGCATTTATATAATCTAAAGTTCTTTAAATAAATATTTTTTTAGAAAATACAGGTGACCTTGAGTGAGGAGTGATCAAATTCAGGCATTATGGTGAATTGAACAAACAAACATTAGGTTCTTATATTCTTCCTTTGCAAGTGCTAGAATCCTTTATTTTCACGGTGTTACTTAAATTTCAAAGCCTGTAAGCAAGATTTAAATTTAGAGTTAACAAATTTGTCACTTAAATAAAGACAGAGTCCTGTTTTGTTGCTTTCTGGCTGTTTCAGTTAGTTTTGAACTTCTAGAAGCTTCCGTGTCCTTTTATGAATTATAGACTCATAATACTTATGGTAAAATATGCAGTATTGTGAAGATAAATTTATATTATGAACATAAAGTGCCTAATATTCTCTCAATAAATTATTATAATTATTTGTAATTATAATAGGTTTACCTGAACCAAACAGATACTGTAAAATATTGAGTTTCTGAAATCTTAGATGTCTGAGAAAATGTTTTGTTGCTTAGATTTGTATGGAAAGAGAGTGAGAAAGGCTAACAGAACTACAGTGTGTACATTTGGGGTTGAGCCTCTACAATCTGTGCCAATGCAGTGACATATGAGAAAGAACCACATGATTAACAGGGTAAATCCTTACTACATTTTGAGTGCTGATTTCCTCAGACATTTTCATTACATTCTCACTTAATGTTTTATCTTTTTCAACCCTGATGTACATATGGGGACAATGTTTATTCTTATTTCTTGACTTTTCATTTGTCTCCCGTTCCCCAACCATGTATTTTAGCAAGTTATTCCCTGGCAATAAATAATTTGGTTGCAATTGATTTGCGTCACTAGTTTTCTTGGTATATCTTTCTACACAATAAGATTACTTTTTAAATTTTTTAAACAAATCAATTTTATTGATACATATTAAATAAAGCATGCAATTTATACAAAGTGTGCAATCAGTGGTGTTTGTACATTCATCACTTCAATAATTATTAAAGCATTTTCATTATTTCAATAAAAATAATAAACAAAAAAGCAAACAAGGAAATTCTCCCCTTCTCAATCTCTCTGTATAACTGTCCAATAATAGCCAGAAATAGCAGCTATGAACAGCAGGGGAAACCAAGATTACTCTTCAAAATGATACATATTAGATAGTAAATTCCTGTCTTTGTTTCTCTGTTTTTCTCATCTCAGATTTTCCTGGCAGCTAGCCTAATACCATACAGGGTACATTATTTTTTCTCCTGTTTTTCAGAAAGCTAGATGTTCATGGTGCACATAGTGTTAACTAAATTGCTCTGGGTTTTACTGAAGCAGTAGTGCTTCCTGAGAAACAGAGCTTGAGCCAGTCTAACTCAAAGTTGGAAAGTAAATTCTCTGAGGTATGAGAGAAATTGCCATGTGTAGTGCCTTAGGGACATTTAGCTAGGGTCTTTTTAGACATGCCTCTAGTATTGTGTCCATTTGAAACAGTAGCAGGACTCATGCTGAGAGAAGTTACAGGTCAAGACAAAGCCAGGAAATTTCAAAACTGTACTACCATGGGTTTGGTCAAGATTCTTTTTGAAATAAGAGGCATGGAACACCAGGTTGATCCATCAAAAAAGTATTTATTAGGGGGCCATACTTACTGAGAACTGCAACTACCTCGTAATGGACAGCAAGACTAGCAATATGCTCACTGAAGTATGTCCACATGTATGGTAACTGCCCTATGGATTACATATGGCTGAGGCTCAAATATTGGCTAAATGCCAGAGGTTTGTGTACAAGTGTTAGGAAAACATCTTGGTATTTGCTCTTTTCTCAAAAAAGTTGTTTTCAGGGTGGGCAGTGTTCAAAATTATAGCAGCCAGAATTCTGCATGATTCTATGGAGTTATGGGGAGGGATACCTAAGGATATAGGTAGGGATGAGGTCAATCTTTGTTCAGGTATGAGATGATATATATATATACCATGCAATCTACAACCTTGACTGATCTTCACATGACTCCTTTTTCGATAGAGTCCATGAGCAAGGGACAGAGTGGAGGTATATCTTGTAAAATTTTTGTCCCATTTTTAAGAACCAATGGAGACAGATATTGCATCAATAATATACACAAGTGCCTAGAATAAGTCCAGTTGCCACAATATCTAGAATGTTCATCACCAGTGTTTCCCATTAGCTATCTCAACTGCAAACCAAGTCTTTATTTGAGACCACCATGAGTCATCACGCATTTGATCTATGAGTTGCAATTATTATTGCAATTTAACTAAGGATTACAGTTTCTTTACTGGAATGTAGACAATGCACTTAGGTTTCAATAAGACACATGTTTCCCCTTGTGCTTTGGTGAGAATATCCAGGGCCTTGTGGTTGTGTTGCATAACCTTGCATAAAGCTGCAGTTCCTTGATTTAGTGTAGAGAAAGTGCTCAGTCCCATCGAGGTCTGTGGTTATAAACATTTGGGAAGTTTCTAACTTGATCATGATTCTTGATGTCAATATCTCCTCCTTGGGAAACAAAAACAGTGTTCGAATAACCCCACTTAGAAAATACAAACCTGTTCCACTTTCTCCAAAGTATGTTCATTTAATGACACTAATTTTTTCACTGTATCTTAGAATGCATCCTGTGGAAGCCAATATTACATCTGTTATTCATCCTGTGGTGCAGCCAGGGCCACAATGTTTGTGATGTATAACAAGTCTGTTGTTTGGGGAAATCCAATGGATACAGGGCATGGCCACAGTCACTAGCATTAATTGTTTCATGGTCTTTGGTGTTTTTTTATTGTTTCTGTTCTCAGTATGACATTATATAATTCACCTGGAAGATGTATAAAGCTTTAGTACATCTTGTTTTTTGGCCAGATGTCCTGGGCAGAGATTTGGGTTGTACCTGGTTGCAAGTGGGGCAGTCTTGGCAGACTCTCTCAATGTCCTCTCAGGAGAGAGGCAAAACAACCACTTGTGTTAAACTTCAGGTTGTGTGAATACCTCTGTGTTCCCCTTTCCAGTTTATACAGTGATATATGTCTGTCTTGTTAGTCATTTACACTGCTTAGGTTGTTGCTAAGATATCTGCTCCTCCATTCCTGGTAGGAAAGTCAAGTGATTGGCAGTCACGTGGAAAACCAAAACATTTGCCCCTTTATAGGAGATCCCAGATACCTTTACATAATTCAGGGCCCCACAAGTGTTGCCCATTTATAAGCCATTTTTGGGCTTCCCATTAGGTAATCTATGTTATTTTACCTTTCATAACCACCCAAGAATCAGTGCAAATGGTGTCTGGGTATAACATATGTGTAAGAACCAACCAGATGGCTCTTAGTTCAGCCCATTGACTACTGTGTCCCATTCCTTTTCCCACCCACAAAGTGTCTGATTCTTGTCATATGACCATACCTGTCCAAGACCGGGATTGGCCTGAGCATGAGCCAGTATGTGGAGGTATCCCTTTTTCTTTTATCCATTTGGGGCTTTTGTAGGGACAACTATAGGGCCCATTCTGATACTTTGCTATATACCAAGGGCCCTAGAAGAGCTTGAAACTGCAGTGAGATAGGAGTAGATGTTAAGTAACCCCTCCGTTATAGATATAAGATATCTACATAGATATATAGATATATGTGCACTAATGTGTCATTCTGGGCTACCAGAATCAGGCCTCATAAGAGCCCCTCTATATTCTCTTGAGAGGATATGCAGGTTTTATTATTCCTGTGATGACATTTGTTTGTAGTAAAGCTTGGTATAAAACTAGAAATTACTTTTCTAAGATGGTATAATGTTGATCAGCTCATCTTATTTTTAGACCAAAAAATGCTATGAGGATTCATGTCTTACTGTACCTTTTCCACAGGACTCACCCCATTCTGTCCTCTGTGAAGGAGCTCAAATGTCTCAGTTTGCAGGACCTGTGATTGAGCTACTAAAATTTTTGCTTTGGCAAAGGCCTCCTCTTCCTTGTACACCCAATTTTATCCTGCACCTTTTTTTTTATTAGCCTATACAAAGGCTCAGTTATTGTGCCAATTTAAGAATGAATGGCATTCAACAGCCCAATAACTTACAAACATATGCACTTCTTTCACTGTTTGTAGGTAAGGTTAAGCTTGGATTTTATTTTTCACAGAAGATGGTAAAACATAAGCTTAACATGACCATCTGAACCCAATATGGTGATGGTATTTCCCAGTCCCCATATTTTCAGGAGGCTGATTGCCCATCCTTTTTATCTGTAGGTACTGCCAGACCATCTCTGTGGCTTTCTGCAAATTTCTTTAGTTTAGAGAGGTTAGAAAAATATTGTCCAAATAGAGTTCTACATTTACTCTTAAAAATAGACCCAGGGCAGGCAGGTCCTTGGCTTCTAATCCATGATGGATAATAGGGCTATGTATATATCCTTGGAGTAAGACCTAGAAAATCCACTGTTATCCCTCCCACATGAAGGTAAACATGTCTGTGACTGTTTTTCTATTGTTCTACTTTAGAAAGCATTGGGCAAATCCATAAAAACTTAATAGGTCCTTAGAAGGTTGTTAATCTCTCTAACATTTGGGCTACACTGGGTATGGCAACCTAGATGGCAGGAGTCACTTTGTTCTGGTTCCAATAAACACAGTAATTTTACTTCTACCATATGGCTTGCACGTAGGCTAAACTTGGTTATTGAAAGGACTCTGTATTGGTCAGATACTTTGAAATTTTTAAATTCCAAGGCACTTGACATTTCTTTCTGCCCCCAGCTAGGTGATATTGTTTAATAGTCACCATTCTTCTGGTCTTGGCTCATGGTAGGAGGAGAGTTTCCCACCTGTCATTCCTCATGGCACTAACTTCACAATTCTCATCATTAGGGTAAACTCTCCTATAGTGGTATCTAAGGCAGCACCTAAGAGAGTCTAATCCCAGGATATTTGCAGGTATAATGGTACGCACTCACATGTCTTAAGGTTGGAGAAGCTTGGCTTATTTGAAAAGATGAGTCTTTTCAACCAGTATGTATGTTCCTGCACACCCATCTCCATAAGTCAGTGGTTCAGAAGTCTAATTAACCCTTATCCCCACATCTCATAAATCACATAACCTATTCTCACATGAGTATGTCAACACTTAAGGCAATATGTCTGAGGAACAAAAGTGGCTAAATGCCAAGAGCTTGTTTCCATGTTTGGGAAAATAACTTGGCATGTGCTCTTTACTCAAAACAAGAGGCACTTCAGGTGGGCAGCATTTGAGTTTATAGGAGCAAAAGATCAGCATGCTTCCAGGAAATTACAGGGGAGGAAATGGCCGAGACTGGGGATGGGGACAAGGTCAATCATTAGTCAGGTAGGAGATGCTCTATTTAACACAAAATCTAGTTTTATAATCTCTGAGAGCTTTCAAAGACATATTAATTTTTTTATTGTTATAAAATTTTATATTCTGTTCTTCCATCAAATTTCCTTCAGGCATAGGAATAAAATAAATGACTCCTAGAAATTAAAAACTTGCCTTACATTTTGAGGAAATTCAAAGTCTATTTTTAGTCTTAAATAATACATTCAATGATCCCAAGTTCTGAATAGGTGGATTATTGAGTCACTTCTCTGCATCTCTGATGGGCTTAGGGGATATTTAAAGTCCACTACCTTTGCAAACTTGGAGAAGTTTCTAAGACATTGTAGATTTCCAAAATATTTTTCAAAATTAACCTAAGTGTGTTTAAAGTATTGGCTAGAATTTCTCTGCTTTTACTTCAAATTTAGATATTGCAGAAAAATTAGCAAAGTGAGTATCTCAAGGCTAATTCTTCTTGAACCAGACTAAATTAACCTGAAGGTCTTTCAGAATTGATAATCTATGAATCACCCATGCCATTTTGGTTTGGAGAGAATCCCACTACTCATGTGTCTGATTGACTAAATGCTATTTACATTTATCTCATCAATTTCATCTTTAGGATTATATTTTCTCTTGAAGTATAAAATAATTAAATTACTATAAAATGGTTTATCACAGTTTAGTTTTAATGGCATACATTTACAAGCTGAATTCTAATTGAAAAGAGTAGAGTTAATGAAAATTTCTTTGTTGACAGTTAACTTTATGGAGACCCATTCTGGAGTTTACATACATTCCTCCATATTTTAAAGTATGAATGACTCCTTTTATGTTTGAATATGAAAACGAAGAATAGTTCC
Organism: Cabassous unicinctus; assembly: GCA_029593785.1. Lineage (NCBI taxonomy): Eukaryota > Metazoa > Chordata > Mammalia > Cingulata > Chlamyphoridae > Cabassous > Cabassous unicinctus. The sequence continues at coordinate 9,181 of JAQZBX010006150.1, read as the reverse complement.
CTACCTTACAAACAAACCACCATCTTTAAAATAAAATAAAATAAAATAAAATAAAATAAAATAAAATAAAATAAAATAAAACAAAATAAAATAAAATAAAATAAAATAAAATAATAAAAAACATTCACTTGAACCATCAAAGGTGAGTTTATAATGAACCACAATTTAAATCCAGCCCCGCTTTGGTTTCTGCAAACACCAGGGTTTTGATTGAAGCACTGCTGTCCTCCATAACCTAATGTTATAATACTTTTAGTTGCTTAGTTTATAAACAAATTGCCCAGTTTGTTTTTAAGTGAAATGAAGTGTGAAACAGTAACTGAGAATTAACAAATAATTATGATGACAAAATATTTATATAGATGCCTTTATATTATAAAATAGCAAAAGATTAATATCTGAAATTGCTGAATCTGGCTGAATTTAGCCTCAACTTGTTATTTTGTTGGTCATTCTAAACAGGTCTCACCCTTGGTTTTGGCTACTCTAAGACTTAGCTTCACCTTTGTGTATATTTATTATTGTCATGGTTATTCTAAACTAAATTTATTTTTGTTTATAGTTATTTCAGAATTAAACTCACCCTTGTGTATGTTTGCTATTGTGATGGTAACCACTCTACCATCCTTTGTTTGATTCCATAAAATCGCCTCTCCCATAGTTTGTGGAAGGCAGATTTGAGACACACTTTGTATTAGTCAGGGTTCTCTCAGGAAACAGAATCAACAGGAGATATCTGTCAATAACCTGAGATTTTAAAAGAGTCTCTCATGCGACCGTGGGGATGCACTAGTCCCAGGTTCCGCAGGTAGGTTGCCAACCAGGGGCTCCGATGAAAGTCTGATGAAAGGTCTTTGATGAATTTCTGGGAGAAGTTGCCTGTCCAAGACGAGCTGGGAAATTCTCTCTGATTGTTGAAATCACTTCCCCTTTTAAGGAGTTCAACTGATTGGATTAAAGTGTCACCCATTGAAGATGCAATCTCCCTGATTGATGCAGATGTAATCAGCCAAACACGCAGTAAACTCACTGGTGATCGAAGTCCATAAATGCTCTTGTATTACAATTAGCCCAGTGTTTGCTGGAACAAACACCTGGAAACAATTACCTGGCTGAGTTGACACATTAACCTAACCATCACACCCTTTCTCCTGTCTTTCTGCTGGCATTTATAAACCTGCTTTATCTTATGACAATCCTGGTGTGGCTTCCAAATCATCTGTCTGGGCCAGAACCCAGAGAGACCCTGGTGGAGTTTCCTTCAATTTGGCACCCCGAAGGGACCCCACAACCTCTAAGAAGATTGCTGTCTGGTGGAATTCACAGTCTTCAAGGTTAGACATCCAATCTTTGGATCCATTGGCCTCCAGAGTCCTATTATCACCTAATACTAAGGATTGAAAGATTTACCCGCCCAAGCTTCAAGGATCCTGAAAGCAGCAGGTCATGAGAGAAACCGGTTTTCCCAGAGACTTCAACCACCTTGGTGAGTATAAAATTAACTGGGTCTTGGTTTTGGTTTTGCATTGGAGTGATGGATTAAATCTCCTGCCTAAGCTGTAAATGCAAATCCCACACTCTGCTTCTTGGTTTCTAGGTTCTAGGTTTCTAGTTTTGGGAATGGAATGGGTCTAAGGACTATAGTTTGGAGTCGTGCCTGGAGACTGCTTGCCATCTATGGAGTGTGGGCCCCAGTAATAGGAGACCTCAACTCTCGGCATGAGATTAGAGAAAATATACTGGAACTGATTTTACTCATCTGAAGTCTGCCTGAAAGTTGAAAAGGGAAGTAAGCAGAGCTCTGATTTAAAAGAACATTTTGGCTTCTAGATATATTTTAAAACATTGAGAACAATTTGGTTATAAGCTGATGACAAAAAAAAAATGATTTTCCTTTTTTTTTGCAAAACTGCATGGGCACAGTGCAAGTAAGAAGGATTAAAAATAGTTTTTGAAGAGCTCTCTTGGGTATAATGTTATTTTACAGTTAAAATTATTTTGCAAGAGAAGGAGAATTATAAATTAGTAAGTTTGTGTTTCTTTCTGTAGCTAACTCTATTTTGTGTATGTCTGTTCAATGTATATTTTCACACCTCTGGATGGAATATTAAATTAACAAATGAAAATTCTTAAGAAAGCTCTACTCAAATTGTGAAAAATTAAATAAGCACATATATATGAGCTTCTGGAGCTCTTTTTAATTTTATTTTTAAAGAAGCTTTAAATTACATAAATGTTACATAAAAATATAGGAGTTTCCCATGTGCCCCCTCCTATACTTTTCCACATTAGCAACATCTTTCATTAGTGTCATACATTTGTTAAAATTGATAAACACATATTTAAGCATTGTTACTAATGATGGACTATAGTTTACATTATAGTTTACACTTCATCCCACACAATTTTGTAGGTTATGACAAAATATATAATGAAATGTATCTGTCATAGCAATGTCATGCAGAACAATTACAATGTCCTGAAAATGACCCCATATTACACTTATTCTTCCCTCTCCCTCCCCTCAGAACCTCTGGTGGTGACAGTCTTTATGTCAATGATAAAAGTTCTTCTGTTGCTAGAATAATAGTAAGTCATAATAGAATAATAATCAGTCTAATTTGTTCCATTATTCATTCCACAATCTTGAGGATTTTGGGATGGAGATGCTCACTTTGTTTCTATCTGAGAAGGGGCTTAGATCCCATGGGGCAGATGGAGCCACCTATCTTGCTTACAGTTGCAGATACTTACTGTTCCTTGGGATGGGAAATCTTATACTCTAAATACTCAGACCTTGAACAATTAGTTATTGCTGTTGTTTTTCACGATGAAAAAGTAATAAAAATCAGAATAAAGGAATGATTAGTAAAAAGATTTTTCCTAAACCCCTGGATATACCCTGCCCCAGGGCCTTCTCCTAAACTTGATTGAATTCAAGCACTCCTAAAAATCATGTTAGGAAGCTATGGGGGATATGCTGGGTTTGGAAAATGGGGGAGATGTGAGTTTAGCCTACAATTGTGTCTACCAGACCTGGAAATTAAAAATGAAAGAGACAGAGGTGATATTGCAGAACAAACCTTGCTTTTCACAGTTTGCCTTGTATCCTCCAGGTAAATTTTTACAGCTTTGGAATGTGAGAAAATAATAATCGTATGGCCAAATTTCACGAAGTAAAGGAAAAGTCCTTGAATGCTATGAAATGTTTTTTTTTTCTAAATTATGATTAAAACAAATTAAACAATTGATAAATTGTCATTAATTCTGTTGAATAAGATGATAACATTGTAAGCTTTTAACTAGTGAAATTATTATTTTTACAAACCATCTTTTAAAAATAATTGTTTTACCTAAAGTGAAATAACTTGTTTTCCACAGAACAGAATGAGGGATATAAGCTAAGGCTTAAATGGATAGTTAGAACAGTTGTGAAAGCTTCTTTTAGGGAGTATATTTTATCCTAAAATAAGATGGCTAATTTTCATAAAATCAGGATGAAAATATATAGGGCAATATTTGAATGAATATGGAAAGTTGTAGATGGGTTCTAGAAATAAAGTTAGCTTGTTGCTAACTAATTTAATAAGCTGATTTAAAAGTGAAATTTGTCTTGAGGTTAACTAACTAGTTTATATGGCTATAAATTGTTAATATATTATAAGAAATTATAAGTTGTAGGAAGTCTGTAAAAGCACTTTCTAAACTGAGAGATTTCAATGTAAATGGCTGATTATGGGAAATCATTATTAAGTAGAAATATAGGAGTTGATATTCATAACAAAAAATAACTTCATAGTAGAGAAACCTGTCAGAGGCCACCTTAATCTATTATGATCATTTCTAACTAAGAATTGTTGGCCAAATGGTGTGCCAATGCAAAACTAACATATGTCTGTTAAAGTAACACAGTTTTCTTAAATTGTTAATCTGTTAAATTAGAAAATACATAAAAGTCTTTTAAACATGATGAATACATAAAAAAAAAAAAGAATCTGTGCCTTATCAGGATGGCTTCATGTACTTCATGTTGACCTTATCATAAACTTAATGGTTTAAAAAAAATACAGGGCCATTGTTATTTTGGAAGTTAAGTCTTTTCCTAACTCTTCAACCAATTTCTCACTGTGATAATGTTAGAGGTTCCTTATTACAAGGTTCCCAATGTGTGATTAACAGAATGTGACATAAATAAAGGCAACCCCCATCCATGACCTATGTGACTGATTCAACAAACCATACCCTATGTGAGTAAATTCAACCAACTATGTCCTCACAAGAACAATGGAACCATGTGGCAATGGAACAAAGTGAGTTAAGGATCTCCACTTTCTCCTGACAAAGGCTCCATCAGCCCCTCTTACATTCCAAGTGTACATTACTCCCTAGCCCACTACCCCCTTAACCATACAAGGGAAAGAATTTGCTTCTATGGTCCCCTATTGACCCCTAGGTCTTACCTGAATCCTAATCCCTCTCTCACTGATCAACACTTCCCCACCTTTTGAAGTACTGTATAAATTCATAATTAACCCTTCCAGGGGTGGGTTGAAGTCTATTCTTCAGAACCCCTCCATTGGGAGAACTTGTCAATAAATTTCCTGCCTGCAAACATCAGTCTCCATGTCCCAGTGAAGGCCATTTTTACTAACATTTGGCACCAAAATCTGGGACCAGAATTGTGTTGAGACTGATTGGTGGGGAGTCTCCACCCTGCCACTGCCAAACACCCATCCAACACTAAACACTGAACCACAGCTGGTTGAGTCAAGGATTTCTCTGCTGGAGGATCCTTCTCTCTCTCTCTCTGTCTCTCCTTTTTCTATTGTCCAAGACAACACATGAAAACCCTAGTGCTAGGTCAATGATCCTAACTGTCTCTGAGGGCCACAGTTGGTGGGAAGACCCTGTCCTCATAGGAGAGACCCCTTGGCTCTGGAGACATCTAGTTCCAAGTGCTGTATTTCCTCTTTCCCTGGGTTATTTCTGACTGATTCAGGGATGACTGTATCACTCAGAATCTCTCCTGTTTTAAGAATCCCTAGTCTCACCCATGCCACCTAAAATGGGGAACTTCATTTTGGCCCCCTCAAAAACTACACCTTTAGGTTAATTCCTCCATAACCTTTAAACTCTATACCCAGAAGGAGACATCAGACCCAAAAATCTCATTTTCTATTCAACCTCTGTGTGGCTGCAATATAAAATGGACAATGAAATCAATGGCTAGAAAATGGCGCTTTCAATTTCCAAGTTCTCAGAGACTTAGAGAACTTTATCCAGTGCAACGGCAAGTGGTCTGAGATTCCCTACATCCAGGCTTTCCTTTTCCTTCATAACCATTCCTCCCTCTGTCAATTCTGTACCACCTACTAAATCATCCTTCTCCACAATAACCCTGCCTTTCACAAACAGAAAAGCCTTCTTCCAACTTTGAGCCCTCTGACCATGCCTCTCCTCCACTGCTGTGTTCCTCATTAATGCCCCCTGAGCCTACTCCTATCCTCCTCCCCTTTCCCCACACCTCTGCCTGAACCTGCTCTCTTCTCCCCACCCACCACCTGCTCACAAACCCAAATTCTAGCTCTCAAGCCTCCTTCCCCAGCTCCTGTCCTCCATCTCCAGGAAGTGGCCAAGGCAGAAAGCATTCTGTGCATCATGTCCCCTTTTCCCTCTCTGATCTCTCCTAAATCAAGCACAGTTTTGGGTCCTATTCCTCTGATCCTTCTCATTTTATCAAAAATTTCAATACCCAACTCTCTCTAATAACCTTACTTAACAAACATACAATTGCTCTCCTCTTACAAGGAAACTTTTAGCTGTCTCCTAAGTCTAAGTATACTCCCAAAATATATGTGTTAAATATCTGACTATCTAAACTGCTAAATTAAAGCTTAACTGCATTTATAGTGCTCACATATTCCTAATTGGTTGCTGATTACTAGGGAAAGTGTTTCCAAAAAGCAAGCTTGCATATTACAAGTAACACTGATTCAAGAAAAAAAAAAACATTAAAAGACGTAAAATCAAAGATATAAAATAATGGAAAGCCTAAAAATAGCCATACCAAAGAAGTAAGAATTATGAGTCAAGTTAATGAGCTTTTTGTTTCTGTTGGTGTGTCATCACACTTTTTATTGTTTCTTTGTTCAGTGTATATTTTGATACCTCCAGATGGTAGTATTAAATTGATAAATGTTTAAAATGATGAAAATTATAAGTTTTGACAAATGAAATTGCTACAAACCTATTTACAGTAATTTTGTCTGTAATATCAAATAGTATACCAGATCATTGTTGGAACTTTTTATTTAAAAGCATGATTTACCTTTTAATAAAACAGATAAAAAGCAATAAAGAACTCTTACAACAATGAAGTAAGTTTAATTCAGTGCTCTAAACTATTGCCACAGCTACAGATGAAATGCTAACAGCAAAACCAAGACAGGCACTAAAGTTACAAGTCAAAGTGCCAGCCAACCCACAGCCCAAAAAGGGTAAGTAATAATAATTTATTTTTGCCCATGCTTCAAACAATGCAAACTGGAAGAATATAAAATCATTTTACCTCTAGGCTTATGCAACCCTACTGGATAAGAATATTAAATCCATGAAAAATAAAAAAATCACTCAAAAATACTGTTATAAAACCTCAGTTAATAATCTAAAGTCTCCTATTCCCACTAAAACTCTATGTGTGTAAGCCCACCAAATTATGTAATTTCACTATCAACCGTTAACATTCATAGGAAGGTAGTTTTTATTCCATTGGGAAACTTACATTATCATAAACTTACTAGAAAAATAGTTTTCTTCAGGTACTGCTGAAATTTCCTTCTGCAAACCATATCTTTCAAAAAGAGCAAACATGAAGAAGAAATTAAATGTGTAATTTATTTATATATTTGGGAACAGTATGAAAATTCTTAAGGACTTTTAAATGTCTCACTACCTATTCTATCCTAATACTGATATGCAGAAGGTATTGTTGTTTATAGTTTTAGTTATGCTTAGAAGAATGTGATATGTTATAAAAAACAAACAAAATCCTTATCAGTTACACTGTTCTGATCTTATGCTTCTCTAAGAATGCATGGAATCATCTTATCTTCTAAAAAAGGGACTTAAAAGGAATAGCAAAGCAGGTGTATAAGTTTTGTTTTAACCTGTTGATTAACATAATCTTGGTAAAAGTGAATTCAGTCACAAAACATCTACTATGGTCTGTAGTTAATGATCTCTAGGTGCAGCTTTATTTAAAGTACTCATAAGTTAATTAAGATCTAGATTGTAAGTTCTTGGAGCAATCATATTTACACTTGATCTCTGATCTCTAATTGTTATGTCTAAGTCCTAAGATGCTTTACTCTTTGTGTATAACCTAATAGCTCCTTAGAATTTTGGGGGGGCTATGACATCTGGAACACAGAGCTAAAATTAACCAGCTCTAAAGGTCCTGAAAAGCAGCATTAATTCTAAAAGTCCATCCCAGTTAAAGGAGCTAAAAATAATTATATCTAATTAAAAGGAAATGGGGAGAGGAGGAACAAGATGACAGCAGAATAAAGAGATCCAATAGTCAGCTCATCTTACAGTGCAGTTAGTAATCATGGACAGATATCTAAAGCACTTATAAGGGGGACCAAGAGACCAGAAAATCATCAGGCAACATCCTTTGGAAAATGGAACTAGGAGACTGTCCATATGCAGTGCAGAGTTGTGAGTAGAGCACTCCATGCTATGAAATCCAGTATCCATCCCCCAATGACAACGCAAGCTACCTTGGGAGCTATTCTTTTATGTAACATGGGTGTTCCAGAAGGAGAAGAGAAGGGAAAAGTGGTAGAATATTTGAGGAAATAATGGTAGAAAATTGCCCTACCCTATTGAAGGACATAGGTATCTGTCAAAGAAGGATGATGTAGTCCTATCCACACAAATCCAAATAGAACTACTCTGAGACACCTACTGTTAGAGGTTCCCCCTTACAAAGTTTATAATGATTAACAGGTTAAAAGACCATAAATCAATATCTTTGTGACATAAATTGAAGAAAGGCAGCCTCCAGCCATAACCCACCTGACCCATTGAGCAAGTCATCACCCTATGGGTAGCCCATCCCCTCCCAAGAACAAACAAAGTGGAGCAGATAAGGACCATCATCCCCTCCAGGCCCAAGCTCCACCAACCCCTCCCACATTCCAAGACCTTCTAGCCCACTTCCCTCTGGCCATTTGGCCCCAGGCTGTACTCGTTTCCCTACTTATTGATGTACTGTATAAATTTATATCCACCACCTTCCATGGGTGGGCTGAAGTCTCTCTTCAGACCCCTGCCATTCTAATGGGGGTGGGGCTGAAGTCTATTCTTCAGAACTCCTCCATTGGGAGAGCTTCCCAATAAACTTTCTGCCTGCCATTGTCAGTCTCCGTGTCCCTGTGAGCGCTGTTTTTCTCTAACATTTGGTGCCAAAAACCTGGGCTGGGGTCATGTTAAGACTGATTGATTGGTGAGGAATCTTCCCCTGCTGTGGCTAAATGCCCATCCAACACCAGACAATGAATCACAGGAGTCAAGGATTTCTCTGCTGGAGGATCCTGCTCTCTCACTTTCTTTCCTTTTTCTGCTGTCCAGGACAACTGACTGAAAACTGAGAAATCTAGTATTAGGTCAGTGAACCTCACCGCAGTCTCCAGGGGCCATGGAGGGCAGAAAGCCTGCATCCTCATGAGTAGAAACCCCTTAGCTCCAGAGATGTCTGTCTCCAAGTATGGTTTACTGTTTCCTTGGAGATTTCTGACTGATTTGGGGAAGCCTGTCTCACTCGGAATCTCCCCTGTCCTAGAGATCCTTAGTCTCACCCAAGCCACCTAAAATGTGGAATTCAATTTTGGTTCCCCTCAAAAAGCCATGCCTCTCAGTTATGTCATTCATAACATTGAAACTCTGAACCTGGAAGGAGGCATCAAACTTAAAAAGCTCATTTCTATTCAACCTCGGTGTGGCTGCAATCCAAGTTCTCTGAGACTTAAAGAACTTTATCCAGCACAGTGGCAAGGGGCCTGCATTTCCTTATGTACAGGCCTTCTTGGTATTTGTAACTGCTCCTCCCTCTGTAAATCCTGATCTTCTTACCAAATTCTTCTTTTACACCAAAAATCTCCGCAAAAGCTTCCTTCTT
>JAQZBX010006149.1:0-54080 GCA_029593785.1 Cabassous unicinctus | reverse complement strand
GGTGGTTTTATTCAGTTGATTATCTTCTCTGTCTCCTCTAGAATTTTATTTAGCTGGTGGTTCTTTGTGTGTGTTATGTTTCCTCTTTGACACTTTTTCTTTTTATTTTATTTCATTGTTTCTTTCTGTGTTACCTTGTAGGCAAAAGATTAGTGCCAGAGGAATTGAAAGATGTGAGAAAGGAAGAAGGATAATAGTGATATTGACAAACGTTAGAAGAGGAGCCAAATAAGACCTAGTGAAATGAATATTTAAGTCATATAGGCAGTGTAGAGTAATAGGAAAAAAATTTGAGTACCTATAATGGACTGGGAAACCAAATAGAGGAATATATATATAATGATTTAAAAGGCTAGAATGATCAGGAGGGAGAGAAAGAGTAAAGAAAGGGCTGAAAGGAAGAAGTTAATATTAATTTAAAGAAAGAAGAAAACAAAATAGATAGAATAGAAATTGACACCCTTTAGTTGTGGGCTAATGAAAAAATGTGGTGTCCAGTAACACAACAGAAAGCAGAAGGCAGAAAAATGAAGGAGGGAAAGGATATAGCTTGGGATATCAAAATCAAAATCAAGAATGGGAAATCACTGAAGAAGAAGCACAGCAAAGAAGAGGCAAGCTAGCAGCACCTAACTTTAAAAAAAAAAATGAAGGAAAAAAGAAAGGGGGTAGGAAAGAGGAAGGAAAAGCAAGAGACAACAAATAAATAGAGAAAATCCAAACAACTACACAAGCATGCAGTCAAACAAAACTAAGGAGGAAGTGTTCCTTCTAGGGTCTTTGTGGATCCTCTCAGCTGCTTGTGGTTATAAATCAATTTCCCTGCAGGGTTCTATCTGCAGGTTTTGAGGCAGATTTATTAAACTAAATTAAAAAGAAGAATTCATTTTTTAAATTGACTGTCTTCTCTTTTTTTTTGGCACTATAAAAGATCCAAAAGATGTCCTCTGCTAGACCACCACCTTCACCGAGGGGACCCTAAATAGGCTTGTGAAAACTAATCAAGCCCTTCCCACCTCCTGGCCGCCCCAGGGGAGTTGAAGCTCTGATGCTTGTCAGTGCAGAGCAATAAAATTGGCTGGATCTGGCCCCTCTGGAGCCAAGACTCAGTGTCAGTGGGCTGCTGGGTAAATCAGGTTTCCTCAGCAGATTCTCCTCTCCCCTCAGCCTGTCTCTGCTTCAAGCTGGCTTATCTGCTCCCAAAGCTATGGGGGGGTCCAGGCAGCCAAATCCACAGAAGTTAAACCCCTGTCCACCTTCCATCAGAACCCTTCCTCTCTCGGAGAATGCTCCCTTGCACTGGGAGCGGGAGTTGTGGGTGCAGGATTTGTGGCTCAAACCAGCCTTTTTCCCTGTGGGTGGGGATGAGCCATCTGTGTTAACCACCACAGGCAGGCTTAAAACTCACAAATCTCTACCAATAACTCCACGCCGTCAATCTGCCTGGAGCTAGATGTCACAAGCTTCTCACTCCATGCACCCAGAGCACAGACCCCCGGGCAGAACCCTGTACACAATCAGCCATCCTCAGAGAGCTAGTTAGTGAGTACCCTTCTAAACTGATGCCATCTTGCCTCTCACCTAATAAATTTTTTATTTTTAAATTTTTAAAAATTTTTTTTGTTTTTTCCCCATGTTTTGAATGTCCCAATCCTTTAATTTTTTTTTTATTTATAGGTTTGTTTTTTTTCTGTGTTTCCATTTATTTTATCTGTTACATTTAAGCTTATCATTATTTCACTTTCCTATTAATTGTTTTTAGCTATTAAATGGGCTTCATTATCAAAGAAGTTTTAGATCACAGAAAGGTTACAACAGGGGCAGCACAGGATCATTGTTGGGGGTGTTTGGAATGGGGGTTTCATGGGAGGAAGTTCACCTGAATATTCATGAAAGATATAAAAAAATATTCAAATGATCAAGGGGTGGGGCATGGTTACAGTGGGTACACAATCACTCAATTAATGAGGGAATATTGAGTTCCCAGCCTGGAGAGCTCTGCCACATTCTCCAAGGAAGGAGCAACAGTCCCCCTAGTGCAGGGGCAGTGTCTGGCAAGGGAGGAAAGTCCATTGATGGGTTCTTGTTATTGATGACTATGAGTCATCAATAACTCATATGAGCCTTATGAGTCTTTGCTCTTGTAATTGAAACTTACCTTACTGTTATGGGGTGCCTAAGGGTTGCCACCTGGGAGCCTCTTTGTTCCTCAAATGTGGCCTCTATCTAAGCCAAACTCAGCATATGAATGCATTACCTTCTCCCCAGCATGGGACATGTCTCCCGCGGATGAGCCTCCCTGGCAATGAGGGATTAACACCAAGTGCCAAATGGCAATACAACTGGAAAAAAAACCTTGAATAAAAGGGGGAAAAGGTAAAGAGAAATGAGTTCACGTGACTAAGAGACTTCAAAGAGTGTCAGGAGGTCATCCCAGAGGTAACACTTACAAACACCTCAGTAGGACCTCACAGAACACCAAAGTGTATATCACCCCACACTGAAGGGCTCCTGAGGGCTCTGGAGACACCCAGGTCCTATATAAGGGGGGATTGCTCCAGAGATTGATGCCTTATCAGTGGGCTCTACTTTGGAATCTGTGCTCCTGAGAGTGACAGAGTTGGACTCAAGAAAGTCCTGCCTGCACATGGTCCATCAGTCCCTTCCATTCAAACCTATATGTGATGCTGGAGTTTGTAAGTATACTTCCTGAACCTGGAGCCTCTGGTCTGCCCATGTGCCAGCTGTGCCCGGAATCTTGGTGGAGCTGCAACTCCTACTCTACAGCTGAATGGACTGACCCAAGTCACCTGGTGAGGAGACGATGATGGACAACGGCCATCCCAGGGAATGGAGAGAGCCTGCAGATGCAGGCTGGATAATCCCATCCATCATATCCATGGGATATAAGCTCTCTCTCACTTGGAGGTGGAGTGGACATCACCATCCCAAACTCCTCAGGACTGGGGGAAGAGCTATGGACTAGAATCGACTTAATGGTGCCCTGTTGTAGACAGATGGTGATTCAAGCAATGGAAGAAATTAAAACAGTGTGTTTGAGCAATTGGCCACTGGACACTTTCAGGGCAGGAAAGGGAAAAGCAGTTGTAATACAGGAGCTTTTTGGGGACTTGCGTATTTTCCTGAGTGACATTACAATGACAGATATAAGCCATTTTACATCAGCATATAACATGCAGAACTGTGTGGGAGAGAGTGTGGTCTACAATGTGAACTATGGTCCATGCTTACTGACGAAGCCCCAGGATGTGTATATCCATTACTGGTGATGTGTCACACTAATGAAAGATGTTTATGTGGGATGTTATGGGAGGTGTGGGAGGTGGGGAACATGGGAATCCCTGTAATTTTTGTGTAATATTTATGTAATCTAAGCATCCTTTGAAATAAAAAAAATGTTAAAAAACACACAGCTAAGGGAGTGGAGGTGGCTCAAGCCATTGGGCCCCTCCCTCCCACATAGGAAATCCTGGGTTTGGTTCCTGGTGCCTCCTAAAAAGAAGATGTGCATACACAGAGAGCAGACAGCCAGAGCAAACAATGGGGAAAGGCAGGGGTGGGGGATAAATAAATCTTTTAATAAAACTCAGCTAAGAACCCCATATCCCAGATGTGTAAAAATTAATATGTGTTAATTGAAAAACAATGTATAAAGATATATTCAAGTGAAATAAGCCAGAAAGAAATGAACAGCTACTGTAGGATTTCTCTCCTATGAAATACTTAGACTAAGCAAATTCATTGATAGAAAAAAAAAATAGTCATCACCAGGTGTGGGGGGAGGGGGAAGAGGGAGTTATTGCTAACTGAGTGTGTTTAAGTTGGGATGATGGAAAAAGCCAGGATCTAGATGGGGGTAAACTTACATGGCCTTATCAATGTCAAAGAACTTGGTTAAAAGGGCTTTTTGTTATGTGTATTTTACCATGGTTAAAAATAAATTGTCCTTTAAGTTGAAAAAAAAAACAATCCAGCAGGGACTTATAGATTTAACTGACAACACAAAATGCACAAACAGAAGGGAACAGAAGGAGTGTTGAAGGAAATAACGGCAGAAAACTTGCCAACCCTATTGAGGGAGATGGAGGTAAATGTCCAGGAAGCACAGCACATGCCAAACAGTATAAATCCTAATAGACCTTCTCCAAGGCATATAATTATCAAAATGTCCAATGCTCAAAATGAAGAGAAAACATTAAAGTCAGCAAGAGAAAAGAGAACCATTATATTCAAGGGAAACACAATAAGATCAAGTGCTGATTTCTCATCTAAAACCATGGAGGTAAGAAGACAGTGCTATGACATACTCGAAGTATTAAAAGAAAAAAACTTCAGGTCATGAATTCTCTATTAGGAAAGCCGGCATTCAAAAATGATGGAGAGTTCAAAATGTTCACAGATAAACAGAAATTACCAGAGTAGATCAATAAGAAACCTGCACTTCTAGAAATACTAAAGGAAGTTTTACAGGTTGAAAGGAAAAAAACAGGAGAGAGAGATATGGAGGAGAGTGTAGGAACAACTAAAAAGACAAAAAGAGAAATGAAAACAGCATACGACATACATAAACCCAAAGAAAATATGGCTGATGTGAGAAATTCCTTGAGAGTAATAACAATGAATGTTAATGGATTAAACTCACCAGGCAAGAGACACAGATTGGTAGAATGGTTAAGGAAATATGATCCATCTATGTACTGTCTACAGGAAACCGACCTTAGACACAGAAATTCAAGAAGGCTGAAAATGAATGGCTGGAAAACAATTTTACAAGCAAACAACAACAAAAATGGGTGGGAGTAGCTATTTTAATATCGGACAAAATACACTTTAAATGCCAAAATATTGGAAGAGACAAAGATGGACACTATATGTTAGTAAATGGGGTAATCTTTCAAGAAGAGAAAACAATCATAAACATTTATGCACCTAATCAGGATGCCTCAAAAAACATGAGGCAAACATTGGAAAAACTAAGTGGAGAAGCAAAAGCCTCTAAAATTGTAGTGGGGAAATTTAATACACCATTATCATCATTAGACAGAACATCTAGACAGAGAATCAATAAAGAAACAAAGACTTTGAATAATACATTAGAGGGCTTGGACCTAATAAATATATACAGAATGCTACACCCAAATACAGTGGGATATACATTCTTCTTGAGTGCACATGAATCATATTCCAAGACAGATCACATTCTAGGCCACAGAACAACTCTCAGCAGCAAAAGAAAAAAAATAGATAAATGCGATCTCCTCAAGATTAAAAACACTTGCACCTCAAAGGACATTATCAGGAAAATAAAAAGGCAGCCTACCCAATGGGAAAAAATATTTGGCAACCATATATCTGATAGGAGCCTAATAGCTTGCATATATAAATAAATCCTACACCTCGGAAATAAAAAGACAAGCAACCCATTTAAAAATGGGCAAGTGACCTGAAAAGACACTTCCCCAAGGAAGAAATACAAATGGCAAAAAACACATGAAAAAATACTTGACATCACTAGCTATTAGGGAAATACAAATCAACACTACAATGAGATACCATCTTACACCCATGTGAATGGCAGCTATTAATAAAACAGCAGACTATAAGTTTTGGAGATGATGTGGAGGAATGGGAACCCTCATCCACTGCTGGTGGGATTGTGGAATGGTCCAGCCACTGTGGAGGACTCCTTGGCAGTTCCTCAAATACTAACTACAGATCTTCCATATGATCCAGCAATTCGACTGCTTGGTATATACCCAGAAGAATTGAAAGCAAAGACACGAACAGATATATGAACACCAATGTTCATAGCAGAATTGTTCAATATTGCCAAAAGTAGCAATCAACGCAGGTGCCCATAAACAGATGCATGGATATCAAAATGTGGTACATACATACAGTGAGATATTACTCAGCTGTAAGAAGAAATAAAGTGCTAACACCCGGGATAACATGGATGAATCATGAAGACCTTATGTTGAGTGAAGTAAGCCACTCATTGAAGGATGAACAGTACATGACCTCACTGATATGAATTAAGGGAATTGAGCTGCCTGTGATAAATATTGTCTGAAAGATAGGTTTAAAAGGAAGAGAAAAAAAAATTTGTGAGCAATCAGCTATATGGGCATAATCTATGTTAAACTGATACAGTGTAGTTGTGTAGTGAAGGGATAGGACATGTGAGTAGTGATATTATTGGGCTTGGTGGTGCAGGGTTGAAGGGGGTATATTGGGAAGGGTGGTTTAGAATACCAAGGATACTGAGGGAGAGATGGGAGAGGGACCAGGTTAACACTTTGGCTTTTTGGGTATGAAGTTGAAAGTACAACGGTATGAATGCTTTTATGGTAATATGACAAGGAAGTGTCATTGGTTTAGGTTGTTGGTTTGTGGGACATTCGGGACAGGGCACATCTGGAGCAGTCTTTTAGGGAGTGTGTGAGTGTTCATCCTGTCATAATGTGTTATGTCAGTGGCTGGAGTCCCACACAATGAGCAGGAAGAAGAAGACTCCCATCTTTAGGAAGACTGATCCCCTCAGAAATAGGTGGGCATCTCTTAAGAGCAAGGGAAGTTCCTAATAGGGGAGGACAAACCAGTGTGTCAAGACCTCTTGCTGCATGTAACTATGAATCTTGTCTTCCAATGAGTCAAGCTAGGGGTTCATTATGGGCCCCAGGGGGATAGGGAGGGAGGAACAAAATAGATCAAATAGGGGGTATTTAGTGGTCAATGGAAATCTTTTTCATCACCTTACAGTGATGGACACAGGACATGGTAAATATCATCAAAATTTATAAAAGTGTATGGTCTAAAGTGTAAACCATACTGTAAACCATTGATAATGTTTAGTAGCTATGTTTCACTATCTGTATATCATTTATAACAATGCTACCATCCACATACCAAAAGCTTTTAATATGGGGTGAGGAAAGGGGGAGGAGGTTGGGTATATGAGAGTCTATTGCATTTTGTGTGTGACTTTGCTGTGACCTAAAACTTCTTTGAAAATTAAATGAAAAATTGTGAGACACTGGGAAGTGAGAGGGGGAAGGTGCCACGGTACAGACTGGACACCAGATATTGCAGTGATAAAAGGCAAACTGTCAAAAAATATATATTTAAAAATTTTCCCCATTTTTTAATATCCCAGTCCTTTAATTTTATTTTAATTTTAGTTTTTTTTTTAATTTTCATGTATTTTATCTCTTACATTAAAACTTATAATTATTATTTCATTTTCCTATTTATTGTATTTGGCAATTGTATTGATTTTATCTTTAAAGAAACTTTGGATCACAGAAGGGTTACAACTGTGGTGGGAGAGGACCATTAAAGGGGAGTGTCAGGGATGGGGGGTGCATGGGAGGAAGTTCACCTGAACATACATAAAAGGAATATAAAATTTTTCATAAGCTCACGAGCATGGTCATAGTCTGTGGAGAATCACTCAGTAAATGAGAGAATACTGAATTCCCAGCCTGGAGAGCTCTGCCACATTCTCCAAGGGAGCAGCAACAGTTTCCCGAGGGCAGGGGTAGTGTTTGGCAAAGGAGGATGATCCACTAATGGGCCCTTGTTTTTGATGACTAGCCTTATGAGTCTTTGCTCTTGAAATTCAAAATTACCTTTTTGTTATGGGGTGCCTAAGGTTTGCCTCCTGAGAGCCTTCTTGTTTCTCAGTTGTGGCCTCTCTCTAAGCCAAACTTCCTCCCAGTATGTGACATGACTCCTGGGGGTGAAAAAGACATCAAATAAAAGGAGGAAAAAAGTAAAGACAAATGAGGTAATACGGCTAAGAGACTTCAAAGTGAGTTGGGAAGTCATCCCAGAAGTAATTCTTATTCAGATCTCAGTAGGACCTCATAGGCTTCCAAAGTGGATACCACCCCAAATAGAGGTGCTCCTAAGGGCTCTGAGACACCCAGGTTCTATATCAGGCTGGATAGCTCTGGAGTTTGCTGATGTATCAGTGGGCCCTACTTTGGAATTTGTGCTCCTGAGAGTGACAGAGTTGGACTCAAATATGTCTTCCCTCACATGGTTCATCTGTCCCTTCTATTCAAACCTATATGTGGTGCTGGAGTTCGTGTGTGTATTTCCAGAGACTGGAGTCTTAGGCTGTCCATGTGCCAGCTGGGCCTGGAATCTCGGTGGAACTCCAACACCTACTCGACAGCTCAATGGACTCACCCTGGACACCTGGCAAGGAGATGATGATGGACAACAACCATCCCAGGGAATGGAGAGAGTCTGCAGCTGCAGGCAGGATAATCCCATCCATCTTATCCATGGGATATAAGCCTCCTCTCACGTGGAGGTGGAGTGGACAACACCATCACAGTCTTCTCAGGATTGGGGGAAGAGGTGTGGACTAGAGTGGACTTACTGGTATTCCATTATAGACATATTATGATTCAAGAAATGGAAGAAATTACAACATTAATGTGGAGCCAGTGGCCACTGGATTCTCTGGGGGTAGGGAGAAGGAATAGCAGTTGCAATACCAGGGCTTTTTGGGGACTTGGGAATTATCCTGAGTGACATTGCAATGACAGATATAGGCCATTTTATATCATCATATAACATGCAGAACTGTGTGGGAGAGAGTGTGGTCTACAATGTGAACTATGGTGCATGCTTAATGGCAAAGCCCCAGGATGTGTATATCCATTGCAGGTGATGTGCCACACTAATGAAGGATGTTTATGTGGGAGGTTGTGAGAGTTGAAGGAGGTGGTACATATGGGAATCCCTATAATTTTTGTGTAACATTTATGTAATCTAGGTATCTTTTAAAAAATAAAAAAAGTTAGTATTAAAAAAATTACATCATTCACCTGGTTATTATGAGGTTAATCTCATCAGGTAAAAGTAATGTGAACTTTGAGAATATATGGTATTCAAAATTATATGACTTGAAATGGTTATGGAAGATGGAAGAATGACTCAAATATCAAGATGTAGTCTGTCTCCCAGATATATTTGAATGCACTAGGAGTTCTGATTCTGCATTTAGACGTAAAACAAGAGTTTAGCAATGTGTTCTGTTACATGTAGTAAAAACATGACAGGAAATTAGAGTCATTTCTGTGGTCAGATGTGGTGAATAGTAAGATATTTACTGATATATGGGGTAAATACAGTGACATCATAAATATCCTTAGGAAGCTGTAGCAGTTTGATATAGTTATGAATTCCAAAAATAGATATTGGGTTATGTTTGTAAACTGGTTTGTCTGAATTTTAACACTTATATTATGATTACAGCTTTGGTTGAGCCATGTCAGTAGGGTATTGAGTCTCCAACACTTGGAGGGTGTGGACTCACAGATAAAAGACATAGCAAAAGAAAAGATTTGGAGTATTTTAAATGGAGCCCCAGGAAGTAAGCACACAGAGAAGTTTGATCGTGAGGAAAGAGAAAAGGCCCAGGGAAAAGAAATGAGAAATCTGCCTAATAATCTACCACTGTCCTTGTGGAGATAACAGAGGAGCTGAGCCCAGAAATAAGCAAGCCCTGGGAAGAGAGGAACCCAGGAAGGCTGAACCCTGGCAGACATCAGCAGCCATTTTGCCTCAACACATGGCAATAGACTTTGGTGAGGGAAATAACTTATGATTTATGACCTGGTAACTGTAAGCTTCTACCCCAAATAAATAACCTTTAAAAAAGTCAACAGATTTCTGGTATTTTGCATCAGCACTCCTTTGGCTGACTAATAGATATGGATATGCTGAAATATGTATGCTTGGAAAACCTCTGGCAGTAAATATTACATGAGGTAGAAGCTCATGTTTGGGAAGTGGGTTTAATGCAATGGAAGTTTCCTTGTGATAGGAGAACCCATGGAAGGGGAGTAATTGTAAAAAACTACATGAAGAAGAAGCTTTGACAACAGTCTGAGGATCTGATTATTGAAATGAGAGATGACATTCCAGGATTTACCTAGGTATGGCATGTAGCCCTTAAGATATTTGAAATTGGTATACAAGAAGAGAAAATTCAAATTCTAGCTTTGCCTTTTTCTGGCGATGTGAGTTTGTAACATTACTTCAGCACTCTGAGCCTCTAATTAGGACATGTGTTAAATGAGTAAATTAACCTTTATCAACTGGGTTACTGAGAAGATTAAATTTTTAAAAATATGTAAATCTCCAAACATTTTGAATACGATCATTTTCCTCCTGGTAAAAATGGCTAAGTTAACCTTAGCTCTGATCAACCCCATAATAATATATGTACTTAACTTTCTTAGTTGATTTCCAAATACATTGGAGTGAGATGTAGAACTCAGTGTTGAGGGGATTGCATTGTTAGACATCGCATATGGAAGAACTAAGATGATTTAAGACAAATGTATCCAGAAGATCAGGTTCATGGAAGAGCAGGAAGAGAGTGAGAGTTCAGAAGATGGAAATGCATGTGTGAGAACCAATGCTAATGCAAAAACCAAGAATAATTATAACTGAGAAATTCCATTCTGCTTCCTCTTGTGGTGAGGACCTAATTCCAGATGTGGTTTTGGTCAGGGATTTCTGTTTTGGAATCATGGAAGAATTAAAAGTCTTGAACATCATGGGCTAAATAATAATTACAATTCATGAATTTTCATGTTCTTATCTGCATAATGAAGGTAATCATATCATCATTATTAGCCAGAGAAGAAAAGCCTTCCAGTCTTTTGACCCTGGGAAAGTACAGTCTTCTCTTATTTCTCTTGGAGCACTCTTCATGTTCCTATTGTTGATTGGGGATACTCCCAGGTAAAAGGTTTGGCATTCATGACAGGTGGACCTGAAAATTGTGGTCAAGACTTGAATCTTAAGGCTTCTTTCTCCATTCTCAGCTTTGGTCACCTTCTGCTTGTCTGGTTGTGAGTGAAAATCCAGAGGAAGAGAGATGCCAGCTAAGGTATTCACAATGCAATCACAGGTGAGTAAGGGATTCTACTTTAACAGAAATTGCCAGCAGATGGGAAGATTTCTCCTATTGATGTGGATATTCCAAGTGTATTCAGGAGCTATTCAAGGATCTGAGCTTAAATTAAGATTATACGGAATTATTTAATAATTATGTTAAATTAGGGACTGATCAATAAGTAATCTCCTTCCAACCATTACAAGAGTAGGTTCCAGCTTCCATAAAGGCTGTATATTCCCTGAAAATATGGCAGATATTTTCTTTTTCTCAACCAACCCTTGGGCTCAACAGATAAATAATGATTTCATGAATCATGTTAGTGGCTGAGATTGGCCATGGCATGTGGTGAATAGAGGTGATAGAGATGAGTAAGAACAGAAGTTTACAGTCAGAAGGAAGGCTGAGTTTTCAGCTGGTGCATTCAATCAATCCAACATTAGAGGTATTGGGGTGTAGGGGTAGGCATATTTGCCAGAAGCACATGAAAATGTTAATAAATTAAAGGAAATGGGGTATCATTTATTTATTTTTCCCAAATTTTAATTTTCTTAAAGTTTTGATGTAATATATGTGCACATTTTAAATATATTAAAAAGAAAACTAAAACTACCCTTACTACCATTGTTCAAATTTCCCAACTTCAATTTTCTAAATCAAATTTATTCAAATTTTATAAATGGTTGCAATGTACAGGAATTATTCTTTCATTCATTGTGACTGTGGATTCAGGAGCTGTATAGTAGGTAGAATGAAATGTATGTCTCTGTGAAAATTTTTGATGATATGGAGAAACCATAAGCAATGAACAGGATTCTTTTAATCTTTCCCAGACAGATGTGTTGAAGATAAGAGAGACAATGAAAACTGGTATTTGTAGGCCCCAGAAAATGTTGAGACTGACTGGTCTGCTCCCACAGGAATGGTCAGGCTAAGACCATATATCAGTACACCTGTTTCAGGAGTCCCTGGCTTGTGACCCTGACATCTGTATTAATACATTATAATGAATACCTGAAATATGTTGCACTGAGGAAAGCAGGCCTTACTGATCTTGAGTTCTGTATGAAACCTATTCTGTTTTACAGAATTCTGGATATTTCTTCAAAGTTCCCTGTCATTTTAATGACTAATAGTCCTGTAAATTGAATTTAGATAGAAAGCAATTCACACTTAACTTATTGTATTTGTCAAAGTGCATAACATATTCTTAAATATTTTATAAATGTGAGGAAAATGAGTCCATCTATATAGAAGAATAATCTAATCATACATCTTTTTTTAATGATATATCATGGATATTGCTTGCCTTTCAATACGTCTGTAAATTTAGTTAAAATTGTTGGGAATGATTGATTTAGTTATGAATGGTCAAATGAAAGTTTTACAATCAGCAGCAAGAATACATAATTACAAGTTTATTGGGAAATTTCCAGGTATATATCAGACCCCATGTCATGTGATTTTCTTATACATGGAGTGTTATGTATTCAGAGTGTGTTTGTGTCTGTGAGTGCATCTAAAAGGCAGATGAATGTTCAGCATTGATAATGATGTTACTGGTACTCCATAAGCATTTTGAGTTTTATATACACAGCCTCTGCTTCTTTCGTGTTGTATTTTGTACATTACATTCAGGACATTGGTAAGGATAGCCTTGTGTGAACACAAATTTCTGTGATGTTTTGAGCTAGTGAACATCAAGGATGTGGCAGTAGAATTCACCCAAGAAGAATGGGACCTGCTAGACACCTCCCTGAGAAAGCTGTTCAGAGATGTGATGCTGGAGAATTTCAAAAACCTGGTCTCAGTAGGTGAGACTCTCAAGTTTATCTACCATCTATATCTGCCTATCTCTTATCTATCTGCCATCTACATAACCTACCTATATATTTATCATAAATAATCTTGCATTTACTTATTTGTTCAAATATCTAAATCAGCTTTTCCATATTGTATAATCTTTATTTTTTCTTATATTTTTGTGTTTTATAATTTTAATAGATTTATATTGTGTTTCAAAACATAAAACTGCCTAAATGAATTTGCTTCCTTAGTTTTTATTTACATCTAGTTCACCCCAATAGAATTTAATCTTCTTTATCACACTGTAATGTCTTTCTTGACTCTCAATTAACAACATTCAGGGCTGTGCTGAGAACTCAATGAATACTTTTTGAATGGATAAATACTTGAATGTGTTGAAATAAATATTCTGCTCCAAGGGATATGCTGATACTTCAGAACACAGTAGTAAAAACATTGCATATACCCTTTTCTACACAGAATTTAGACCATTCTTGTGTAATTTATGTTTATTGGATTACTTTATAACATAATATTCAATCACTGTGGAAACATAGGTTTCTCCCCATTAGAATACAAATGATTCTGCAGTCTCTCTTTGTACTAGTGCATGGGTAGCAACAAAAAGTCATTCTCATTGAAATAAGCAAAAGGTCAAGAGTTAATATTTCTGTTGAAATATTATTAATGATCTGAGTTCAAGGTATTGTTGCATTGCTGACCTTCAATGCTTACCTTATTCTTTGGCAACCTGCCATCTACATCATGATCATGCTCTGTTACTATCACAACTCAAAATCCAGGTAACTGTTTTTCATATCAACAGGATATCAAGCCTGTAAAACAAATGTGTTTTCCCAATTGGAGCAAGGAGGAGTGTGGAGAGAAGGAATATGATTTCCTAAATACCAGAGTCCAGGTGAGCTCTAAAGACTTGTGCATCAGAAGAGAGGTCTCATGATATAGTGAGTATGTGCTTGAATATATTAAATTCAGGATTCCTTAAGTGAGTTATAATTTCTTCAGGTTTCCTTACATGATTTATGATTCCTAATATATAGCTGAGAGACACTGGGGAAATTTTAGTCACATGCATTTATTCCATATTCTTCTCAAGCTTTATTCAAGCATCTTTGGCATTGAGAAAGGGATATTCATTTGTTATTTCAATTAAACTTTCACATAATGACCTTTGTTCTGGAAGATCTTTCCCTCTTTTTAACCTCCCTGGCATCCCAACTTCTTTTTATCATATTCCATGACTGAAGATCTTTTCTGATTGTTATGCCCTATTTTGTTTTCCTATGCCTATAGTATTTATTAATTTAATATTCTTTCCAAGGTAATAGTGAATGTTGGAAATATACTGAAAGGGATACTTGCAACTTTTCAAAATTTTCATCCCCCTTATGCTACTCTAACAATTTATTCTTTTTTTTTTTTTCAATTACTTCAAGGAAGAAAAGTGCATTTAAAATATGGGAAATGTTAGAAATAATATTCAGCCAACCTACCTGTAGGAAAGACACTTCTAAAATCATGTCATTGGTAAGCTTGATTTTGTGAATATTGGTATTCCAAATAGATACTCAGGAATGGAATAAATTAGTAATTCAGTAAAATCATGAAATTGTAATTAATGTAGGAATTAAGTGCTAATCCAGCAAAAATCAGTAATTGAATTTAGGTAAAAATGAACCTAAACACAAACTTTAACCTGAGCTCATATAAAAATTGAATTGCATGGACAGGTTTCACATATGCAACTTTTTGAAACATCATGAAGCTCAAAATTGATCAGATACCTCAGCAATTACATTATTATTGTACTCCATACAGAAAACCTCTCTGTATGGAGTAGAATAATATGTATATGAAATAAGCATGTCAAATATTGTAATTGGAGACTATCACTAGTGGATTAGTCTAGATTTCATATGTAGGGAAATGAAGAAATTCATGTATATGGACAAATGTTTTACAATCTCTCATCTAATTCCCTACAGCAGAGATCTCACACCAAAAAGAATTCCTTTAAATGTAATTATTTGGAAGAAGATTCCACTCACACATCCATAGTGACCCAACATGTATTAATTCACATAAGAAAGAAATCCTATTTCAGGAAAACACTTGCAACAGTCCTCAATGACCATTCATCTTTTAAGCAATATAAGCAAGTTCAACCTAAAAGTAAATCATATGAATGCTACCAATGTACTAAAAACTGAATGCAACAATCTGACCTCAGACAATACAATGGAAATCCCATTGGAGAGAAACCCCATGAGTGTCATATATGTGGGAAAGCCTTCAGTCGCTATTCTTATTGTAAACAACATGTGAGAACTCACGTTGGAGAGAAACCCCATGAATGTCATCTATGTGGGAAAGTTTCCATCAACATTCCTATCTTCAAAGACGTGAGAGAACTCACACTGGAGAGAAATCCTATGAGTGTCACCTATGTGTGAAAACCTTCATTCATTATTTTTCTCTTAAAGAACATGAGATAACTCACACTGGCAGAAACCCTATGAATGCCATATTTGTGGGAAAGGTTACTTTCATTGCTCTTCCATTAAACAACATGTGAGAACTCACACTGGAGAGAACCCCCAATAATGTCATCTATGCAGGAAAGCTTTCACTTGACATTCCTCTCTTCAAAGACATGAGAGATCTCACATTGGAGAGAAACCCCATGAATGTCATATTTGTGGAAAAGGCTACTTTCATCACCCTTCCATTAAACAACATGAGAGAACTCACACTGGAGAGAAACCTAATGAATGTCATTTATGTGGGAAACTTTCACTCGACATTCCTTTCTTCAAAGACATGAGAGAACTCACACTGGAAAGAAACCTCATGAATGTCATCTATGCAGGAAAGCTTTCAGTTAACATTCCTCTCTTCAAAGACATGAGAGAACTCACACTGGAGAGCAACCCTATGAGTGTCATTTATCTGGGAGAGCCTTCAGTCAATATTTTAATCTTAAACAACATGATAGAGCTCACATTGTATAGAAACCCTATGAATGTTTTCTATGTGGGAAACCTTTCACTTGCAGTTCTGCCCTCCAGCAACATGACAGAATTCATGCTGAACAGAAACTATAATATCATATGTATGGGAAAACCTTAATTTTTCTAACCTTAGAGAATAGGAGATTACTCAAACTGGAGAGAATCCCTATGAATGTTAACAATATGAGAAAGCCATCAGGCAATATTCTGACTTTAAATGAAACAACTCACACTATAAAGGTTTTGAATATGAAAGAGACTTCAGCCATAGATTTCACCTTAAATACACCAAAAAACTCACATTGTGAATGATTTTTTTTTTTTTTTTGGAGGTACCATGGCTCGGTATTGAACCATGGACCTCATATGCAGGAAAGTCATGCTGGAACACTGAGCCAAATCTGCTCCCCTTTGTTTTATTTATCTTATATTTGTTGTACTGTTCCCCCAATGCACCCTATTATTAATATTATTATTTTTATATAATTTATACATGAACATACATAAACAATAAGTGTGTAGTAAATATTGTGAACTTACAAAGGAAACATGCATAACATCATAACATCATAGAGGGGTCCCATATATCAACCCACCACCAACACATTGGATTGTTGTGAGATATTTGTTACAAATCATGAAAGAATATCAACAAAATCTTACTACTACCTATAGTCCATATCTTACATTTGGTGTATTTTTACCCCAACACACCTTATTATTATTTTTTAAATATATTTTTATTACAGATGCTGTGAACTTACAAAATAATCATGCACATGTGCAGAATTCCCAAACAACACCCCTCTATCAACACACCACACCACACCTTGGTGGAACATTTGTTACAGATTATGAGAAAATATCATCAGGCTATTACCACTAATCATGGTCCATAATGTACATGTGGCACAGTTTTTCCATACTCCACCATTATCAACAAGTACATCTTTGGTATAAATGAATGAGTATCACAGTATTACTGTTAACCACAGTTCATAGGTCACTCAAGTTGTATTTTTCCCATGCTTCTCCACATTCCCACCACTCTGCAATTGTGATGTACATCTGCTCTATCTCATGAAGGACACTCTTGCATCAACCAAAATCCTCATCCATCTCTGGGATCACTGTGTTATTCAGTCCCTATATTATTCCCTAGCTTTCTATCAGTTGACATTTACATCCCTAGATTATCTTTTCCAGCCACATTCTGATTTATAAACCAGCTGTTACTCTAATGTGTTACCATCAATGCTATATATTTCCACAATTTACAGTAAAATTAATAAAATTTCTACATACATTAAGTATCAGTAGTCCATCTCAGTCTTCCTCTTATCTTCTTTAAGAATCCACCACCTACCACCAGGTCTTGATGATGTTTTCCTATATTTTCTTCTATAAGCTCCATTGTTCTTGCTTTTATATTTGGGTTTTTATCCATCTTGAGTTAATTTCTATATGAGGTGTGAGATAGGGGTCCTCCTTCTTTCTTTTGGCTATGGATATCCAGTTCTCCCAGCAACATTTGTTGAGTGGTGGTTTCTATCCAAGCTGGGTGGGTTTGACAGGCTTGTCAAAAATCATTTGACCATAGATGTGATGGTCTGTTTCAGAACCATCAATTTTGTTCCATCGATCTATGTGTCTGTCTTTATGCCAGTACCATATTGTTTTTACCACTGTGACTAGGTAATAAGATTTAAAGTCTGTAAATGAGGGTCCTCCAACTTTTCTTTTCTTTTTAAAGATGTTTCTGGCCATTCAGGACCCCTTACCCCTCTAAATAAATTTTATAATCATACATTCTGTTTATTTAAAAAATGCTGGTGGAATTATCAGTATAGCATTGACTCTCTATACCAGTTTGGGTACAATTGACACCTCAATGATATTTAGCCTTCCAGACCATGAGCATGGAATGCTTTCTAATTACTTAGGTCTTTTTTAAAAAACTTATTTTAACAATGCATTGTTGTTTTCTGAATACGAGTGCCCTACATTGTTGGTTAAGTTTATTCCTAAATGTTTGATTCCTTTAGTCACTATCACAAATAGAATTTCCTTTCCTGACTTCCTCCTCAGATTGCACATTACTAGTGTCTTTAAAAGTCTATTTCATATGATATAAGCAATTTATTTTGGTTACTGCATGCATGCAATATCTTTTTCCAGCCTTTCACTTTCAAACTATTGTTACCCTTGGGTCTAAGGTAAGTCTCTTGCATAAGCATATATATGGCTCATATTTTCTTACCCATTCCTCCAATCTATGTCTTTTGATTGGGGAGTTTAATCCATTAACATTCAATGTTATTACTGTAAATGGAGTACTTATTTCACCCATTTTGACCTTTGTGTTTTATCTGTCATATTTTATTTTCAATAC
Organism: Cabassous unicinctus; assembly: GCA_029593785.1. Lineage (NCBI taxonomy): Eukaryota > Metazoa > Chordata > Mammalia > Cingulata > Chlamyphoridae > Cabassous > Cabassous unicinctus. The sequence goes on along the minus strand of JAQZBX010006149.1, from coordinate 35,905 downwards.
TCTTTTGAGACTTTGCTACTTTACCGACATAATCTTGTTTTCTAGACTCTCTTCCAAGCTTCTCTTTCCTGTTTTTTCTTTTCAGACTGCAGCACACCCTTTAGTATTTCCTGCAAAGCCAGTCTCTTGATTACAACCCCTCTCAGGTTCTGTTTATCTGTGAATATTCTAAACTTACCCTCATTTTTGAAAGACAATCTCACTGGATATAAGATTCTTGACTGGAAGTTTTTCTCTTGAAGTATCTTAAACATATCATACCACTGTCTTCTTGTATTATGGTTTCTAATGAGAAATCAGAAAAAGAAATCTTTTTTCTCACTAATCTTTTTGGGTATCCCTTATATGTTATGCATTGCTTTTCTCTTGCTGCTCTCAGAATTCTCTCTTTCTCTTTGGCATTTGACATTCTGGTTAGCATGTGTCTTGGAGTTGGTCTTTTTGGGTTTATTCAGATGGGAGTATATCATGCTTCTTGGACATGGATATTTATGTCCTTCAATAGGTTTTGGAAATTTTCTACCATTAGAAGAAATTGTCTTTCTGCCGCTTTTCACTTCTCTTCTTCTGGGACACCCATGACATGTATGTTTTCATGTCTCTTGCTGTCACTTAATTCCCTGAGACTTTGTTCATTTTCCCCCCATTCTTTTCTTCATCTGTTCTTTAGTATGTTCACTTTCATAGGCCAGTTCTTCCAGCTCACCAATCTTTTCTTCTGCCTCCTCAAATCGGCTGTTATATGATTCCTGTGTATTTTTAAATTTCATTTATTGTGACTTTCATTCTGGTAAGATCTATTTTTCCATGTATGCTTTCAAATTATTCTTTCTCCTCACCCAGTGTTTTAAAATCTTTAATCTCTTTCACCATTTTATTGGATTTATTAAGGAGATTTGCTTGAATATCTATGATTAGTTGTCTCAAATCTATGTCATCTGGATGCTTTAACTGGGACATGTCTTCCTGTTTCTTGGTATGGATTGTAATTTTTGCTGCTGTCTTGGCATCTGGCTTACTAACTGTATTTATTCTGGTTGCAGTTTCTCTCTTTAGTTTAAGGTTTTCTTGCCCTTTCTCCCTTGCTGGCTGTGTAGTAGGAGACAGGGATGTATTTAGTGATAGAGTCACAGTTTTGTGTAATAATCCAATTTGTGCAAGCCTAGATTGTAGCTACCCAGAGAGACTGATGAAGCTTCATGCTCTTTCATCTTCTGCCTGGGGTGGGGATGGAGCTGCAGGTGTGGGTCCAAAATGACCCCAGTTGTCCTGGTAGACTATTCAGTCAGTTTTTGCCAGTTGAATGTACCCACAGTTACCTGGAGAGTATGGTGTAGATCCTGCCAGCTTCCTTCCCACCAGAGGTGGGACTGAAGCCTAGGCTAGGGCTACAGACCAATCTGAGTGGAAAGAATCTAGTCCCTACCATCACTGTGATTTTCAATCTGCCCAGCTTCCCCTCATGCCAGGGATATAGTCAAAATGGCAGCTACTGGCCTCTTTCTGGCTTGAACAGTTCCAAACTTGAGCTATTTTAGTGTTCTACATTAGCCAGCCAAATTTACTAGTAAGTAGCTGAAGTCACTGGCCACCTGTCTTTTCCTCCCCTGTTTTTGTGACATGGAACGTCCAACCCCAGCCACAGTAAAGCTCCTGAGGCAGTACATGCCACAGAGTAGGGTGATCACCAGCCTCATGGCATGGCCTGTATCTTCCCAGAGAGGCTGGAGCAGATGCCCCAGCTTTCTCCCTGCCAGAAGTGGGACTGGGGTTTAGGCTAGATCTGCGATCTCATCTGGATGGGAAGAAGCCAGTCCCTAACAGCACTGTGATTTTCAGTCCACTCCACTTCCCCTCATGCTGGGGACGGAGTTAAAATGGTGGCTACTGGCCTCTTTCTGACTTGGAATGTTTCAAATTTTAGCTATTCTTAGGATTATACTTTAGCCCACTGAATTTACTAATCAGTAGCTGAAGTTAGTGCCCAACAGTCTCTTCCTCCCCTATTTTTGGGAAGTGGAGCTTCCAATTCCAGCCACAGAATAGCTCCTGAGGTGACTTGTGCCACTAGGGGAGGATGTGCACTGGCCTCCACAGTGTGGAGTGTTCTACTTATGAGTCTTTTCAGATGGACAGTCTCCTCCTACCATTCTTTTAAGGATGTTGCAAGATGCTCTTTTGGTCTCTGGAAACACCCAAGCAGGTCCTTTAGATAGGTCTGGTTGATTACTAACTGCCTTGTACCACGAGCTGACTCTAGGAGTTCCTTACTTTGCTGCCATCTTCCTGGTTGACTCCCCTATGTTTTTAATCAGTTAAGAAGATCCTGTAGTCATCTGTACTACTTCAAATAACCTAAGGACATTCATACTGGCAAGAATCCATATGCATGTCATCTATGTAGCAAAGCCCTTAGTAGACGGTTAGATTATATACTATGTGAGAAAGCTTATAATGTTAATATAATGGAATTGGAGGGGCCTCATCTACTACTCTGTTAAGCTAATCCATGAAATCACATGTGAGGAATTCTATACATATGCTCACTGTGAGATTGGCTTAATTCTTAATTTATTCTTTAAATTAAATGAGGGAACTCCACAAGAGTGAAACACTGTGTGTTTCACTGCACATGCTGCACACAATCGGTCAGTAAAACCTAAACCTTACTGTGCTAAAGAAAATTCAGTTTAAGAATAACCACAAAAACATGAAATAAGAGAGAGAAGTCTTTATTACAGGATGAAACCCCTTGAGGGATTTCCAGAAAATTCATGGTGAAGAGTGCATTCAATGAAAAATCATAGGAAATCATTTATTCAGAGATTGGTGAGGTTGTGTGCATCAGTAATTGTGTTTCTGTGAGGTGTTTGGGCAAATGATTGGGTATCTGATGGTTGATTTTGTGGATAGCAACAGTGGAAGTGTTACAGATTTGGGGATAAGAGAATGTGTGAAGTTTGTGATTTTGAAGTATTTCCTACATAAATGAATATAGTTCCCTGGTTTCCTTTTCTGGGCCAGTAATTAAAAATTTGAAGAGGAGGAACAGATTTGATTACTTTCTTCCTAATCTTAGAGGAAACTATATTTCCTCTCATGACTAGAATCTTTATCAGTGGGTGTGAGAATCATGTACACAGTAGTTCACTGTGCCATACAGAGATCCAGATCATTCCCACTGCCTGTCACAAATGTCCCAATAGGAAGTACCTAGGCAAAATGCAATGAATAATCTTCTTGTTAATAATCAAATATCTAATAGATTCCAAGATCTGCAATGCCCATAGGCAATGCCATTATGATGGCCAGCATTTGGAAATTCTGTCCTTGACATTAATTATTAAAAAATTAAGATCCAGAACTTGCAAATATGGAAACCTTACAACTAAGTTTTATAAAAGAAATGGGTTTTATTATTACATATTATTAAAGCATTCAATCCATCCAAAGTATACAGTCAGTGCTTTTTGGCATTTTCACATAGTACTGTATTCATCACTTCAGTCATTATTAGAACATTTTCATTATTTCAATAATAATAATAAACAGACAAAAATTCATCACCTCTCAATCTCTCTATGCTTCCTATGCTGTACCAACAGTTATTTCTGGCCATTCTTATATATTTATTTTAAAGCAGTTTCACTGAGATATATTCACATATCATACAATCCATCCTAAGTGTATAATCACTGGGTCTTAGCATAATCACAATGTTGTGCCTTCATCACCAAAAAAATTTTTAGAACAATTTCATTACTAAAAAAAGAAAAACTCCACACACCTTAGGAGTCACCTCACAATCCTTCTGTCATTCCACAACCTTACATAACTACTATTCTAATTTCATCTTTATTAATGGATTCATATTTACATATTAAATTCATGGAATCATACAATTTTGAGTTTATTTTTGCATGTGGTCTGAGATAAAGTTCAACCTATTTTTTACTTATGGTGGTCTAGTTTTCCCAGCACTATTTACTGAGGAGAAAATTCTTTCCAGATTGAGACGTCTTTCCCACCTTCTGAATAATTGGTTGGCCAGAAATGTAAGGGTCAATTTCTGAGACCTCAATTCTATGCCATTGTTCTATATGTCTGTCATTGTGACATTACCATACTCTTTTGATAACTGTGGCTTTGTTATAACTTTAAGATTGGGAAGTGTGAATTCTCCAACTTTAGTCTTCTTTTTCAAGTTGGCTTTAGCTACTCAGGGCCCATTATAAATCCTTATAAAATTTATGATTTGCTTTTCCATTTCTGCAAAGAAACTTGTTTGAATTTTAGTTAGGAATTCATTGAATCTACAAATTGCATTGGATAGTATTGACATCAAGATGATAACCAACCCATGAACATGTGATATCCTTCCATTTATTTGATATTTTAAATGTTTCTTTAGCAATGTTTTGTCATATACTCTTTAGAAGTCCTTTATATACTTAGTTAAATTTATTCTTTTATATTTGATTTTTTAATTTGTCACCATGAATGGATTTTTTCTTCACTTCTTCCAGTGGTTCATTGTTTGTGTGTAGAAGCACTACTGATTTTTGGGTTTTGTCTTATCACCTACCAATCTGATGAATTTGTTTATTATTTCTCGGAAATTTGTTGTATATTTTTCAAGATTTTCTTGTATATAGGATGATATCGTGTGCAAATAGGGAGTGTTTTACTTTTTCCTTTCAAATTCGGATGCCTTTATTTCTTTTTCTTGCCTCATTGCTCTGGTGAGAACTTTCAGAACAATGTTGAATAACAGGGAATAGAGCGCTCATCCTTGTCTTATTCCTGATCTTAGATGTAAGGCTTTCAGTCTTTCCCCATTAAGTGTGATGTTAACTATGGGCTTTTAGTCCATGCTTTTTTTCATGTGGAGGAAATTTTCTTCTACTCTTAGTGTTCTAAGTATTTTTAAAAACAAAGGGTGCTATATTTTGTCAAATGCCTTTCTGCCTATATTGAGGTGATCATGTGGGTATTTTCTTTCATTCTTTTAGTGTGGTAGATTATATTAATTGGTTTTCTCATGTTGAACCAAACTTACATATCAGGGATGATTACCACTTGATCATCATGTATAATTCTTTTAATAAGTTGCTGGATTCAGTTTGTTGGTATTTTGTTGAGAATTTTTACTTCTAAATTAATGAAATATTGGTGTGTAGTTTTCCTTTTTTGTGGTATCTTTATCTGGATTTACTGTGAAGGTAATGCTGACCTCATAGAATGAGTTAGGTAGTTTTCCCTCCTCTTCAGTTTATTGAATGAGTTTGAGCAGAACTAAAGTTAAGCCTTCTTTGAATGTTTGTTAAAATTCTCCTGTGATGCCATGTGGTCCTGAACTATTCTTTGGTGGGAGCATTTTTTTTGGTGGGGGAGGGGTTTTCACGTGGCATACTTTGTTTCATCTTTTGTCAATGTAGGTAGTTCATGTGCTTCTAAGAATTTGTCTTTTTCATCTAGGTTATATAATTTATTGCCATACGTCTTGTGACAGTTTGAAGTTCTTTTATGCTTCCCCAAAAGTAAAAAAATTAAGTTTCTGAACTAATCCCTTTCTGTGGGCATGAGGTAATTTTGATTATAGTACATCAGTGAAGTGTGACACAGTATGGGTTCTACCCTTTTGGTGGGCTTTATGTAAATGGAGACAAAGAGAAAAAGGAAGGTGCCATTTTTGATCCTGTCATGTGAGAGAGGACTTGGGGATCACTAGTTGCCAAAATTTATGCACCATACACCAAGAGGATTAGCCCACAGAGCAGTTCAAGCCTGAAGAGAAGAATCATATGCCTGATAGCCCACAGGTGAATTTGGGAAGAAAGCAGAGCAGCCAAGAATGCAAAGGAGGCCCTGGAAGAGAAAAACCCTATGACTGCTTGTCCACAGCTGAGTTCAGGAGATAGTAGAGTCTTTAAGGGAAGGCAGGGACAGTGACAAAAAATGATGAACATCTTGCTTTGCTGCATAGCAAGATGAACTATAAATTTACTTCTCAGCCCTGCTTTTGCTGCATCCCCAAAATTTTGGTATGTATATTTTTATTTTCATTCAAGATATTTCCCAATTATGCTTCTGATTTCCTCTTTATACCATTAGTTTTTTTAGATTTCACTGTTTAATTTCCACATATCTGTGAATTTCACCTTTATCTGTTATTTAATTCTAACTTCATTCCATTGTAGTTGGAGAATATACATGGTATGTTTTTAATATTTTTTAAATTTATTAAGACTTGTTTTGTGAGCCAATATATGTATCATTCAAATCCTGTAATTTCTTATTGATCTTCTTATTAGATGTTCTATACCTTATTGAGAATGGTGTGTTAGTCTCCTACTATTAATACAGAACTTTTGATTTTTCCCTTCAAATCTGTCAGATTTGCTTCATATATTTTTGGGCACTGCAGTTAGATGCATGTATATTTATAATTATTATATGTTTCTATTGAGTTGCTTGCTTTAGCAGTATGCAATTACCATATCTGTCCCTCATAAATGTTTTTGATTTAAAGACAATTTTCTCTTATATTTGTATAGCCACCTCAGCTTTCTTTTGGTTACACCTTGCATGGCATATTTTTTCCCATCTTTCACCCTCAACCTATTTGTAATTTGAATGTAAGATAAGTTTTTGCAGACACCATATATTTGGTATATGCTTTTTAATACATTTTGCCAATGTCTTCCATTTGACTGAAGAATTTATTCCATGTATATTTAAAGGTACTATTGAAAATATAGAAATTTCTTCTATTATTTTTCTATTTCACTTTGTAAGTCTTATACAGTTTTTGTCTCTCACGTTAGCACATATGGCTTTGCATTTTCCCCACACTCTCAGTTTTTTCCCCTTCTAATAACAGAAGCATTTCATTTCTTAATAGTTACACAACAAGCCTTGAGAAATAACTGTGTGTTTATGACTAAGTAAAATATATGCTTAGACTTCTTTCCCAGAATCTCTAAGAATAATCTGATCTGTGAACTGCTTGATCACCTTTGTATCAATAGATTCCTTAGTAATTACTGTAAAGATGTAACTTCAGCCCTACTAACAAACATTGTAAATGCTCATTTTATGTAGTAACTGTGAATGTGTAAATCCTCCCTGCTGGAAAACACTGTGAATGTCTGGACTTTGATTATCTGTCTTGAGCACTGTACTTTTTAATCATGCTTCCCCTCTCACATGCCCTCTCCATCCACACAGAAATGTGGTATGAAAGAACCCTCTTGCCCTGTGGCAAGTGCAGCTCAAGGTTCAGAAGTGTAATGTTCTCTGCCTGCTGCCACAGATGAGGATTTAGGCCATGACCAGTCTCAGACTCTCTGAGAGATCTTCTCTCCTCTGGATCACTGAGGATGAGGCCCCCCATAAGCCCCCTATTAAATGTTCTTTTCTCACCAAGTTGAACTTGCTTCAGTCTTCCTTTGGTCTGATGTATCTCTCTCAGTTTGGTGGAAAGCTGTAATTTTACATGGCTCCCTGCTTGGAACACTTACTTCTATTTAATATTAATGTGTTTTCTTGTATTGTACCATATTGAGTGCCTTCCCATTTCTATCTGGATATGTTTTTCATTTGTTTTCTTTGTGGTTACCATAGGTTGAAATTTAACGTACTAAATACATAACAGTTATCTTCAGTTTGATACTTACTTAACTTCAATAGCATGTGTATGAACTATAAACCTCTGAACCTGCACCATTTTTGTAGTTCTTACCATTTATATGTCTGTACATTGTAGGTAAAAAAAACTTTGATTTATCATTACCTTTTATGCATTTGCATTTTAGCACTTGTAGGAAGCAGCAATTGGAGTTGCATGTCAAGCAATATGATACAATAATTCTGGCATTTACAATTACCCTAATGGTTACTTTTACTGTGGGCCATTGTTTCTTTAGGCTGCTTTGAAGCATTTTTTAGGGTACTTTGATTAATTTGAAAAACTCCACTTAGCATTGCTTGTGGGGCAGATCTAGTTGTGAGGAATTCCCTGAGCTTTTGTTTACCTGAGAATGTCTTAATTTCTCCCTCATTTTTATAAGAGAGGCTCACTGTATATACATTTATGGCTGGCACTTGTTTTCCTTCAGCATTTTAAGTATTTCAACCCACTGCTTTCTTGCCTCCATTGATTTCTGATGAGAAATCCATCAACACTCAATCTAATCAGGACTCCCTTGTATGTAAAATATTGCTTTTCTCTTCTGGCTTCCAGAACTCTCTCATTGTCCTTTGCATTTAGTAGTGCAATCAATAATTGGTGGGTTATATTTTTTCATGGTTATCAGGTTCGGTGATCTCTGATCTTGAATTTGCATTTTCACACCTTCTTATAAGTTTCTGTAGTTCTCTGTTGTTGCTTCTTTGAATAACCCTTCTGGCCCTTTTTATCTTTCTTCTCTATCTGGCAGATCCATAATGTGTATATTGGTATGCAATTGATGTTTTAGGTCATTTTCACTTTTAATATTTCTTTTCTCTTTCTGCTCCTCAGCCTGATTCATTTTAAGTGCCTTTACTCAAGTTCACTGCTAGCTGCAATCTGTTCTTGAAACCCTCCTGGCCATTTTTCATACCAGTTATTGTGGTCTTCAACTCCAGTACTATTGTTTTGTTACTTTTAAAAATTTCTATCTCTTTACCTAAACTCTCATGTTGTTCATTAATTGTTTTTTTAACATCTTTTTTTAAAAGGCTTTGTTCTGTGTGTCTATATTCACATCTTCTTCTTTGGTGATTTCTGTATTTTTATCCTCTTCCTTTGAATGGAGCATCATTTCCTGTTTTTCTGTTTGTATTGTGTTCTTTTGTTGCATACTGTATGTGTTAGCATTTAAAAATGTTAGTTGTGAGATGCATTTTTTTCACTTTGTAACCAGGTGTTAAGAAGGCAAATATTTTCTTGAGCTTCAGACTTCTTATCAGGAAGGTTTGCAAAAGGAAAATGTAGTGTGCAGGGTTTTCCCTGTCTTTCTGGGCCTTTGTCTTGTCCCATGGTATTGTTTGTTAGTTGTTTTGAAATTCCACTGTTTACAACTGTTTGGTTGTCTGCTCTTTTCCTAGGATATAGACTTCCCTCTCTAGAGTATTTGAAGCTGGCAAGACTTTGTCCCAGACTGTCCATTTCTATAGTTTTTACACTCTTTTCATTGTCTCATGCTGCTTTTGTGTAGAGTGCAAATTCTGGTGTGAAGGTCACCCCAGAGATGAATTTCCAAAGTTGTTCTTTCCCAGCCATACAATGCCAAAGACCAATGAAGATGGTGCAGACTTGTTCCAATGTGTCCTGTGGAGGAGGCCAGTAAGGGCAACAAAAACTTCTTTGGTGGCTACCTAAAGCTGAGCTTTCCTGGCCTGACAAGTAACTGCAGCACTTCAGCTTACTGTCCCTCACAGCCCTGGAGAAGAACTGCATCTTTATATCACCACTGCCTCTGCCTCTGTCCAGAAAAGTTTGAAACATTGGCTGCCAGCAACTGTTTCCAGAGCAGGTTGAAGCAATAACTTCTCTTAGTGCCAGTACCCAATGATCTGATTTCAGTAATCATAGCTGTTCTCAGTGATCAGCAGTACCTCCACCGTTCTTGGGGAATAGGATTTTTACATCTCTTTCTGTCAGTACCAGCTGTACAAGGACTGTACCACATGGAGGGAGGCCTGCTCTGAGATTATAGGATGGGCACCAGTAACTGCAACTTGGAGACAATTACAGTTCTATACCATAGTTTATTGGCCTCTTCCTCCTGCTTTTCCCTGTATGTTGTACAGTGTTCTTCTGGAAACTGGACATTTGAAATAGGTGTTTCAGATGGTCCCTGCCTGTTTTATAGTTGCTATGGTAGAAGGATTGAGTACTGCAGCACCCTATTCTGCCATCTTCTCCAATGTCTCATAAATTTGTTTTCCCTTCCAAGTCATCTTTAGTTCTTGTAGTCTCCTGAATAATGACTGGTCCCACACTCACCACAATATTAGTCTTGGAGGCCTGATTGTGGGAAATTCTAGTTCCAGAATGAGAAGAAAAATAAGAAGCCATGGGCCAGGGGAGGGTATGCCAGTCATTGGAAACCCAACCTCATTTATCTCTGGATGAAACCACATAGCCAACTCCCTGGAATTAATGGGGGATTCTCAAAGTCCCATTGCTTGATACACTTCTTCCAGAGGATGTAGACAGCATGCCATAGGTACCCCAACTGTGAATCATTACCGCTACCCAGAATGGTAGACAAGAGGTAAACCCTCAGTTCAGCCCAAAAATCCATCAGTCGTGTTTTGCTCATGACACTACCATACAAAAGATATGAAAGAATGATGAAAATAATTGCCAAAAAATTGACCAATTCCATTCCATAATTTGCAAATTATTCTGCTTGCAACCCCCAAATCAGTGGAGCAAGTTGCTCTACAGTGCATCTTGGAAACAGGCTCAGTCACAAAAAAATATTTTAGTAAATTAACAGTTTATTACTTAGCACAAATATTCCAAAGAACAGGGGAAAAGATTCAATCATGGCCAGTCTCCCAGGGATGCCAAATGCTCAGGCCAGAGTTGGTAGATAGCTGCTATACATGCCCCACTGAGAGAGGAGAGACTGTACTCTTTGAGTGTTGAGTATTTATACACTCCAGAGGGAAGAGAACAATAAATCTTGACATCTTTGCTCTTATTATTTCACAATCTGTAATGTTATTGTACACTTACATATACTGAAAAGCTGGCATTATGGTAAATCACAGTCACCTTGATGGTCTTTATTACCAGCAGGCCTAATTAAATGCCAGTAAAGATAGCCATTGTTCCATTTAAGGTATTGAAGGAATTTTTAAAAGTATTATAAAGTATAGACTTTGATTAGTAGCAATGCTTCAATATTGGTTCATCAACTGTAACAAATGGAACACACCACGATGTCATTAATATGGTAACCATGTGTGGTTGTAGGGGATGTTATATAGGAATTCCACACATTTTTATTGTAATTTTTCTCTGAATATAAATCTAAACTTCTCTAAATATAAAGTTAATAAAAAACACTGAAGGAAAAAGAATAAATCTCTAAAAAGACTATTTTGATCATTAATAAAGTATGGGTGATTACAAAGGTCTTCTTTCACGTGAGGAAATGAAGTGACCTTCAGGCGTATCTCTGAAGAATTTGAGGGAGGCAGTCATGCAAAATGCTATGAAAAGGTCTTTCCCAGCAGCAGTCACAGGAAGGGCAAATGCTTAAAATGGGAAAAAGCAGTTCCCCAGTTCAAGAAACAGAAGAGAGTGGGGGAAATTGGTTGGTGATGTAATTGGAGAACTGGAAATAAGGGAGATCACATGGAACTTTCACAGGACACCATAAATTTGGATTTTACTTACAGAATCTCTATATGGAGAGGCATGGGAGCAGGGCAGAAGCAGCAGGATGAGCAAGGCAGGTTTCTGTGAAAGTTAAGCCCTATTTGTTCTAACCTACTATGGTAAGAAATATTCTAATGGGTAAGAAGATGTTTCTGCCTAACTTACTGAATCTCTCCTAAATATTGTGTCTTAAGGAAATATAACAATTGATGGACAAGATACTGGAATAAGAAAATATTACCAGGCCTATTTCAGTTGGCCTTGACAATGTTCCTTCTCATCTTGCCCCAACAACCTTGCTCAATCCCCTCATATGCCTGCTCTCCCTTTCTGGCTTCCCCTTGGCACATATGAATGCTCTCCCCTCTCTTTATATCTCATCCAAAACTGAGATCACAGCTTTGCTGAAGGCCCTCACCAATGTAAGTACTGCTCCCTCACTCCCGTCTCAGAACTAAGGTTCTTAGATGAGTTTTAGAACATTTACTCATTTGAGGAAATGGTACCAGCCCTTTAGAAAGTTATAGAAACTGAAGGAAAGATGAAAACAATCATAAACTCTAGGTTGGATAAAGAAGAAAGTTAAGACACCCTGTCCTGCCAAACTGGGGAAAATGATAATTTCTGCTTAAATATTTTCATCCATTTTCTTAATCCACAGTCATTTGTTCAGTAGACATATTGAGCCTCCTATAAGCTCTCTGTCCTGGACCCCGACCTTCACTCACCTCCTGCATTTGACTGGCTTTCACAAAAAGTCTTGGGGCACAGAGCTATGGCCATGGGGTTTGTGGTAGGGTTACGGCTGAGGCAGCCCTACCACCCCACACCCAGCAATCTCATGCTAGCCACATCCCCACCCAATACCATCCCAGATAGGTCTTGGTGCCACAGTGGATTCTGACCTAAGTGGATGCAGAGATCCTGAAGGTCTATCCAAGGAAGGTGGGAACACATTCCGTGCTGTTTCCAAGACTTTGGGAAAGCATAGGTTGAGGCACTTCCAGGCATTCAGGTGACTTTTCTCCCAGTGAACTATCACTTGTGTGGAGGAGCATTTCTTCATTCTCCCCTGCAAGGGAGCCCAACCTCTGCAAACCTCCCATACCCTAGAGTGACTCCCTGCTCTGCTTCCCATTTGTCTTCACCCACTCAATTCTAAGTTCTATGGAAGCAAGCCATTCAGCCAGCTCTCTGCTTATCCCTGAGAATGGATCCTGGCACAGGGATGACCTATAGCCAGCCTGGGCCCTCTGATCTGGAGGGAAGGAAATTCAGGGATGTAGCCAGATGGAGTAGAGGACACAGGTCTTGGGCCTGGGCTCTGATCCAGTGGGTGACTGGTGGACAAGGAAGAGAGTTTGGGATGGAGGGGGACTGGTGAGCCAGGAGCTCATTCTTGGGCTGGGCCCTGAGAGGAAGGCATTTGTCTGAGGCTGGGAATCAGTGAGTTTTCATCTCGAGAATGTACTGCTGCTGCTACTGGTGGCCTCTCTTGGCAACTTCCCTTCCAAATTCTGCCAGCCCATGCAGAAAGACTCGTACATGTCTGTCTGTTTCCCAGACTGTTATTTCTCTTTCATCTATACAGAGGACCCCTGGAGTTGCTGAAAATGCCACATGTGCTTCTTAGGGATCAGTGGCTATGAATATCCTCAAGGGGTGCTAAGGCATGAGTGGTAGATCTTGTCCCTGTGTACTGGAGGACACTGGGAGCTTGTGGAATGGGGCCCACTTGCAAAGGGAAGGGATATTCCCTCATCTCATCCCTGTTGTTCCAGGAAAAGCAGCAAAGGACAGTGGTGGCAACTGTTGGGCACCATTTGCATGCAAGTGCCAAGTAGAGTTAGGGCCCCAATGGCCAAGAAGAGGTCTAGCAGGTGAGAGTTCTTTGCTTCTGTAGTCAGGGTCACCACCACCCCTGCCAGGCCTGTGCTTGTACCGGTTGGAAGAGCGAATGAGTGGTTGAGGTGGAGCTGCCTACCTGTGCCACAATGGACATGTAGCATGGTAGAGGCAATGGTGTCAGTGTGAGGCTGTTGCAGAGGGACTGGAGGCATTGGCTGGAGGGAGACATGTTCTGGGCAGGGAATGCCAAAAGAAGGGGTTGAGAGACAGAGAAAGAGAGAGCATGCATGCATGCAAGAGAAATTCTGCTGGAAAAAGCCTACAAGACCTAGTATTCTCAAAAGTTCTCCAATCCAAGTACTAGCCAGACCCCACCCAGCTTAGCTTTAGAGATCAGACATCAGACTATATCAGATGCATTCAGAGCGGTATAGCCATAGATGCTGATTTTAACAGCCTGGAGCCTCAGGAGCCTGCGCTGTGCATTGTTGCAGAATCTTGCCCAGGTACAGGTTCTACAGGCCCCTGGAGCCTGGCTCCAGGCCACTGGATCCTGCTCACCACCACCAACACCTGGAAGCCCTAGCCACTGCAGTATGCCTCACTCTTGGCTCATGCCCACACAATGAGGGCCAGGTAAGTGGTCAGAAGTCAGGTCAGGCATTGAGAGGGCCTTGACAGTGCCCAGCTACCCATATGGCAGACCAGAAGCCAAGGGCTCCCCAGGTTACAAAGCACCTCATCGGGCAGTTTCCAAAGAGGTCTGTCTCCACTTGGCTTCTGACATCCCACCAAGTTGAATATCCTCAGGCCCTCTGCACTGTCTTGCCATGCCCAGCCTGGCTTTATCCCTGGAAACCCCCAACCCCCATCAAATAAGTTCACACACACCCATTTCCAGTTGATAGACTCCCAGACACACCCCTGCCAGGACCCAGCTTTCCCCAACCATCCAACTGGAACCACCAGCACCCTCTGCTGGTCTGCCCAGCGGGGAGCTGCTCAGCCCATCAGGCCCTTCCTAGCATGTCCTTGGACAGCCCTTCCTGCCAGGGCCCCACCCATACAGTAGACTTGACTGAGTGTCACAGTCTAGGGTAAGGAGGACGTCCAAGGCCTTGTTTTCCACCTAGCACTCAAGAATATCTCTCCTCTAGGGAGCCCCAAACAAGCAGTCCCACACCTATCTTCCCATAGGGTGTACCCATGCCAAGTGTCATCCTCCTGCCCATGTGGATATGGCACTCCTATTGTCCTCCTTATGATGAGTACAGCTGTTCTGGGCCAGGTTCTGTCCTCAGTCCTCAGAGCCCAACTGGAACCACCCAAGGTGGAAAGCCAACATCTACTTGGAGGGTTGGGGCTGGGGGAGCCACTGGCACCAAGGTCCCACCTGGCCCACCCATGCATATTCAAGAAACGCACACTGTGCAATGGGACATCTGTTCAACCCAGCAGTAGAAGCCCAATAGCAGCTCCATCCAGTACGCTATCAAGGAAACCCAATCCAGGCACTGTGATGAAGATTGATATACATGGGCTTGGAGGCAGACCATCTGAAGGCATCATTACCTGGAAGGAGATGCCCTTGGAGCTGGGAAGTGGGATGGCTTTGGGCAGGCAGATCTTGAGGGGTCTGCAAGGAGAGGCAGGGCTCCAGAGACTCCCTGCAATTCCCTGACACCACCAATGTCCACAGCCCAGTGCAGTGGTCAGAGTCTCCACTCCCACCTCCTGTGCCTTTGTGATCTGAGGGCAGGCTTCCTTGGAAAGGCCCTTGTGGCTTAGAGCTATGCCCTAGGGGTGTGGTTCAGTTAGGTGAGGTTCTGCCCCACAACCTCACCCCACCCACCCCCCTGAAAGCATTTGCCCCCTCCCTCCCCTCCTCTCACCAGACCTCAGCACACTAGGCCTCTGTGCCATAGTGGATTCTACCTTGGGCAGTCACAACGTTCCTGATGACCTTTTCAAGAGCAACAGAAATACATTCCATGCTGTTTCCAAGACCTCAGGAGAGCACCAGACACTGCCTGCCTCCTGGGGTTTCCTTTACCAAATGGGCTATCTCTTGGGGAATACTTTCAGAATTCTCCTAGGCAGGTGAATCTTCACTCTGCAAACCTCACTGATGGCTAGATTGACTCTCTGCTCTGTTTCCAGATGGTACCCACCCACCCAATGCTAAGCTTCATAAGAGCAGGCCATTCAGTCCCCTCTCCCCTCACCCTGGAAAAGAGTGTGTGGCCCAAGTTTGACTTGCAGTCAACATGGGCCTTCTGATGTCAGGGAAGGAGGCCCAGAAGTAGACCCTCTAGGCCAGGAATTAGCCAAAGTTGGAGGATGTTGCTGGTCTCCCTTGGCATCTTCCAGTCCAAATCTTGCCATTCTTTGAGGGATGGGCCCCTGGGATATGTCTGTCTCCCTGTCTGCCTTTGACTGCCTACCTGTCTGTCTGCCTGCCTGCCTGCTTGTTTCTCATGCAATTTGTTCTTTTTCCTTGGTTTACAGAGGGGCCAGGGAATTACTAAAAGTGCCACATGGATTTTTTAAAGTACTGGCCAAGGATATACCCAAGGGAGTCTGATGTGTGGGTGGATGGGTGGGTCCTGTCCACTGGGGACTGGGGGACATGAGGCATCTGTAGGAAGGAGCCCAGGGGCAAAGGGAATGTATGTTCCCTCAGCTCATCCCTGTTGCGCCAGAGAGGGCAGTGAAAATCTAGGGTGGTGCAAAAGGATGGGCAGCCCCTGGTGTGCACCATTTGCATGCAGCTGTGAAGGGCTAGAAGCCCGATGGTTGAGAAGAGTTCTAGCAGGTGATGAAATTGTGCCTCTGCAGTTGGGGTCACGATCACCTCGACCAGGTCTGGGTTGGTGTCACCAGCCAGTGCCATGGTGGGTATGTGACAGCATAGAGAGTACCATGAGGATATACTGCAGGGGTGGAGATGTTTGAATCCCTCACTGGAGGGAGCCATGCTCTGGGGGTGGCTAACAAAAGAAGAGACAGAATGACAGAAATGTGGCTGTCAAAAACATACATCACCTGGTATTACCAGGCAGTCACCATGCAAGTACTAACTATGCCTGACCCTGCTTACCTTCTGAGATCAGAGGAGTTAAGTTATCCTCAAACTAGTGTAGCCATATGTTCCAGCTACTCTGGCTTGGATCTTCAAACATCATACTATACAGCAGGCCCTGTGGAATCTCACCCAGCTGCAGGGGCCTAGGTCCCCCAATTCCTAGTTCCAGGACACAGGCCCTTCATTGATGCCTCCAGGCCCTGGGTGCCCGTGACCCAGCAGTATACAGTCTGCTTGGCTCAACTCCACACTCTGAGGGCCAGGGTGGTGGCCAGAAGGTGAGCTTGCATTAGCAGGGCCAGACTATCTGTCTGGCTGATCAGAGGCCAAGGGTCAAGGGCTCCTACAGTTCCAATGAGGCCCACCTCTGATGGCTTCTGACACCTCGCCAGGTAAGGCATCCTCAGGAGGGTGTTTCTACTGGTCCTAAGCAATGCCCCACACTGCCCCGCCTGGCTCAGGCACTGGAAGGCCTCAAACCCCATTCAAGACCTGCACACCCCTATTCCTAGCCCACACCTGCCCCTGTGGAGACCACTTTGTCAGGAACATGCAGTGACACAGCCTTTACCACTAGGACCAATGGAACTTGTTAGACCTATGGAAATACAGGTCTTGGTGGCTCCTACCTACACAGATGGGAGACTGTTGCAACAAGAAAGTGCTATTGAGTGTACCACCCCTTGAGTTTGGGACATGCAAACTATCCAAGGTAGCCACTAAGTACCCCTTCCACATTTTGATCAGTAGCTTTCACCTTGTTATTAAGCCTTATTGAAGACAGAGCATATAACCACTGATTGCTCCTCTGTTAACTCTAATACAAAAACAGCCACAGTCATGTAGGTACTCACTAATCCTACTAATAAAATAGGACCAGTTCAAAAAAGCTCCATCATTAAATGGAAATGACACATCCAAAAGCAAGCCTCAGCAGGACCTTAGGGAGTTAGCTGGCTCTACGTACAAAATTCTACGTGCTGGATGAGGCCAGACAGCCCACAGGAGATAATCCTGTCCTTCCCTTGGCTAAGTGGGGCAGTCCAACTGATAGTTTGCCTTGGTTCACAGATCAAACTGCAAAAGTCATAGCTGATGGAGTCCTTTGGGTTACCATGGTAATCTGTTCCAAGAATGGAACAGAGACTGGATGAGGGTGTTCTGCCCAAAGAGTTGAACTATTGTGGTGGGGAAGGCTGTGCAGGCTACTCCAAAAACGTTCTGATATATATTTATGGATCCATGAGCTCTTGCAAGACGACTATCCATATTTTCTAATAACTGGCAAATAAGTGATTGGATTATAAGTGGCTTCTCCTTGTGGGCACAGGGGCTATGGCAACAGATTGTAAGCTGGGAAGATCAGTTTGTAACCACTCGACATGCATTGCAAAAGGCCATTTGAAGCAGAATATTAGTGGAATTTCCATGCTGATCAAAAAGTTGCAATGATTGACCACTGTATCCACCACAGAGTAGGACACAGAAGTCCCACTCAGATTCAAGAATGGGCAAGACATGAGGAATCACTCTAGAAGAGGCAGAGGTCAAAGACACAGCAGAGTAATGTGACTTATGACAAGGAGCTCAGGCTGTACATTATGGTGCGATGGGCCATATCTGCTGGGACTTAGGCCCCACAAGAGTGGCAACTAAACCACATTAGAATTCTTATCATCAGTCAAGTGTTCCAATGGTGTCTCACCACTTTACACACATACTGGAGATATGGGACAGCAATTCACATGCAACATATCTATGCTGGGACCACTGTTGTGGCCTTGGAGAAACACCTAGGCTATGTGATCTGATATACAAGACTCCAATCAGATCAATGTACCTCATTGACAGCACATTTAGCCCAGCAATGGACGTGCTCCCATTGCATAATATTGACCTTTCATGCTCCCTATGATCTTCAAGCAGATGGGGTGTTAGAACATTGGAATTGATGATTTAAGTAGCAACTACACAATGACCACCAGGAAGAACAACTTATTAGGTGAAACTCTTGTATAAATAATGCTATTTGGACATCAAACACTGTATTTCAGTGGAAGAGAATGCAACATATGTTGGAAATACTGAGATCTGAGAAGTGGAGGTTCAAGCAGTCCCTTGATTAGGCTATGTTTTTGGAAAGCAATCCAAATCTCAATGTACTAAACTGAGAACAAATCCCATAGGGATGATTTGTGATCTGAGCAGTAGTGGTGTTACTGCAAGGACCCCCCAATTTCAGCTTGGAGTTGATACAGGTGACTCCTTCCTGTGGTACTCCATGGGAACATGGGTAGGTGCAATAGAATGCCAAGGCACTTGGATCCTCTGGTTGTACCTGGAACTCTTGATCTATCAGTACAGGTGGGCAAAAATATTGGCTCTATCAAATTTGTTCAGGATATGACTACCCTCCCCAGATTGGATGATAAAGGCTGGAATATCTGGGTTACATAAGAGGTAATGGGTGCCTGCAGAAATTGATTATTCAGTGCTCTGAGAGCCTGGATGGCCATATCTTGGCAGTCCTTAAGTTATCACCTCAAGTTATTGGGCAAGAACAATTTGATCTCCAGGAGGTAAGGGGAGAGGTATTAAATTATATTGACTCTTTCTCTCCAAAGGTTATCTCAAAGTGATGGACAATCTTCTAATCCAATGAGCCCAATGATGCAGGCTTTTGTGGAAGACACCAACCTAAGCAAATTCATCAGCTCTATCAGCATTTAGCCTTCACGTTCATCATTCCAGCCAAACTGTCAATATGGTGAACCACATTGGCCTACTGGATATATTACCTATTGTCTCTAGGAAACCAATCTATAGACAAGAAAGATAGAGTCCACTAGCCATGGGAAATGGCCTTTGAAGCCCAAGTTCTCCCCATAGATTGCCACAATCTTGGGGAAGAAGTATTTCCTTTGTATTGAAAGCCTAAATGTCACCAGGCCATCCCTGGGAGAAGTTTCTAATGACTACTGTAATGAAATGTGTAATTTGATTCTTAGGATTGTTTCTTTTGAGCCAACCCTGAATTTAATGTTACTATGAGCAACAGCATGATTTCAGGACATGACAAAATAGCCCAATATACAATAACTGGCACCTACAGGAGGCACACTGGTGAATATAATATTCTGGAGATGTCAGGGACACACCTAAAGACCATCTCCCAGCCCTTGCCTACTCCCATTTCTATTGTATACACATGCCTCAGCACGATTCCATTCTGTAGCCTGGTACATATGTTAGGTCTAATGGAAAAGCCTGATCATCCCACTGTCCTTAAACCCAGAAACTGGAAACATTTGGCCCCTGCTGCTTATCAGGGTGAGAACTCTCATTGGCAGATCCCTCACATGTTGTGGTGTATAAATACTGAACCCTCAAGCAGCACAAATCTCTCCTCTTCAATGAGAAATGGTGCATACAGAACTGCCAACATCCAACCCTGGTCTGAGTAGTTAGTCTCCCTGGGAGACTGGCCATGATAGAATCTCTTCCCTGCTCTTTTTGACACTTTGTTTTGTGAAAGCCATAGTTGTCCTGACTTTACAATGAGGATACCACTACCATCCTGATCAATCAGACTGAATGGAGGAGTCTTGGCCACCTCACATGCAAGCCAGTCCTACAACAAACTCTTAGTCAGCTGGAGTTAAGGGGGAAGTAGGGGGTGGAGAAGGAGCAGTTGATAGTCTGGCTGTTGCCTCTATTTAACTGAACCCTTCAGGGAGTTAGAGAAAAATATGCCCCTCTGAGTGACCTCCCTCTGAATTGCAACTAAGCCTTGGAATAGTGAGGAGGAAGCTGTGGTCATGCTTAGAAAACTGGGTTTTGGTGTGTGAATATTCCACCAATATCAGAGTGATTTAGTCTCTCACTAGGTTTCAAATTTATAGTAAGATTCATAATTTTATTACAAAGTGTCCTCCTGAGTGGGACCACAAGGTGGTTCTGCTTCTCACCCCGGGGATTCACCTGGGAGGCGCTACTGAATAGCTTTATCATACCTAAGAGGGCAGCCACTGATGTAATTGACAAAAGAACCAGAGGTGGGCAGTAGGTGCTTTGCTTTTGACCCAGCAATCCCTGGTATCCACAGGACCCTTCAGCAGCCATCATTTCCTTGGAGTCCCCTCTTCCCAAGCTGTGTCCTTCTGGTTACTAGAGCAAGGGGTCCCAAAATACAACATAGATGGAATCTCCAATGGAGAGCTTTGGGAAAAATATAAACTAGAAGGAGGGTCACAGCCTCAATAGGGACAATCTTCCTTTTCCAGATCTCCTCCCCTCAATCACCAGATAGGAGCAGTAGAGTAGGAAGAGGAACTTGGAGAACCCCTGCCTTTACCTTCAACTCTGACTGAGGATCTGGTCCCTGGGAGAGTTCTCTTTACCAAGACATGACTGAATTCAAAATAGTTGAAGATTGGGACCAAGAACCTGACCACCCTCCAAAACCCTAGGCCAAATGCCCCAGTGCATATACAATTTGAAAAAAATTTTTTTAGCACTTTTGGACACAGGAACCCAAGTTGCTATCATTGCATTAGATGTAGAGGAGAGGTGTTGCAAAGTTTTGTGCATTCCACAAGGGTATGGGGATGGGAGGTTACTGCTAACTAGTGGGTTGGTCCATTTGGCCTTTGGCCAGCTCTGTAGTCATGTTTCCCACCACAGAATACATTGTAGCAATTGATATGCTGCACAACTGCACATCCCAATGGTGAATTCAAATATAAGTTCCCACATTCCCAAAAATTCTGTCTACCATGATTATCGGGGAGATGGACTGAGCACCCATAGTGCTCCCACCTCCTTGAATTGTCCAACAGTGGCAATACTGTCATCTTGGTGGAAAAAAGGAACTCATAAAAGACCTTCATTCTGCAGCTGTCCTCTGCTCCAACAGCTCCACCTATAATAGCCTGGCATGGCCAGTGGAAAAGGCAAGCAGAACATAGTGACTAATTATAGACTATTGTCACTTGATTGCAGAAGTGCTGCCTTTGGCACCTGCAGTCCAAGACATTGTGATTCTCTTGGAAACCATCATGGCTTCCACTGATTTTTAATATGCAGTTGACCTGGTGAATGCCTTTTTTGTCTTCCCACTCTGAGAGGAGGATCAGGATCAATTTTCTTTCCAATGCCAAGGCCTACAGTCTACCTTCACTGAAGTGCCATATGAATATTTAAACTCACCCACTATCTGCCACCAATGGGTGGGACAGGATTTGAGTAAGCTACCGCTGCCCAAAGAACTCCAAGTGCTCCATTGTAGTGATGCTTTCAAATTGGTGAGCCAGAACAAGGAATAAACTGCCCAGGGATTGCATGCATTGCTAACAGGGATTTGACAATTCATTTAGACCATAAATTCTAACAAGATGTAAGGCCCTGCTCAGCAGGTTTGTTTCCTCAGTAGTATATCAGCTCAAGCCAAGCTGGATCCCTGAGCCAGTACAGTAGAAATTACTCTTTAAATTCATCCACCCCCAAAAAGGAAGCCATTGGTTTATTGGGCTATTTGCATATTGGTGCCAGCATATTACACATGTTGGTATCTTCCTGGCACCTCTATATTGGGTCATATGGAAAGCAGAGCTATGTCCTTTTAGGCCACAAAGTTCCCAGATACAACCCAGAACAAGTCTTTCAAAAGGAAACTTCTGGTGTGCTATTGGACCTTGGTGGAAATGGAAAGGATAAGGATTACCAGGAGCTCTCAAAAGCTCCTGAGTATAAAAATCCCTATCATATTCTGGGTACTGTGTAATCAGAAAACTTATTGAGGCTGTGGTCAATGACAGAGTATCATCAAATGGTAGTAGTAAATTAAAGACTTTGCTTGCCTGGGTCTCCAGGGAATGGCATGCATGCATGAAGTGGTGGCAGAAGGACCCTTCAACAATGATCCTGTTACAATATGAGATGAAGGCCTTCTCCTCCCTACATTGGAATCCAGAGCATCTGAACTCAAGGATGCCCACAAGGTGCTGGTTCACTGATGGATAAGTCAAGCTGAAGCCATCTGGCATCCACTGGGCAGCAGCTACTGTTTTCCTAGCCAAAGAAAGACAATAAATCATGAATGGCAAGTGAAAAAGTACCCAATAGACTGAACAACGAGTGATCTGATTAACCCTGAAACACTTGGACCCAAGCAGCCAAATGTACATGTTTACTGCCTCATGGTGGGAGTCATAAACAATGTCATGTCAGGAACCTGGACAGAACATGATTGGAGAATCAAAAGATCCCAAATGTGGCTAAGGGACTTACGGAAACAATTGGTATTGTGGAAAAACAATCTGTTTTTCATGTTGATGTGCAGGGCAAGGGCTCTGTTATGATAGACATCTATGGAATGACATAGCCAATGAAAGATGCATCAAAATGCTTTGCACACCCAAAGAGCCTGGAGATCCTGGTGGGAGAGAGGCTGAGGATGATTTCTTCATGCATGTTGAGGACAATGAACTTACTCTCAGTGACATCATTAAATTACAGAATTTCCCATGACTGCTTCTGCTGCTGGGTGGAACTACCACTGAACTAGACATGAAAATTCTGGCACCATGAAATTATGGTCCCAGGAACATGGAGTACCTCTCTCATTGACTTTCTAGTATATAGAAATTGAAGTTTATTTTGTCTTTGAACACCCTGACCTTAATAAATTTACTAATTACTTTTAAAAATTTTTTTGTGAATTTAAAAGTGTTTTCTATATACCCAATCATGTTATCTGCAATCAAAAACAGTTTTCTTCTCTAAGTTTTCTGATTTTTCTTTCATTCTTTCAATATTTAATAAAATATGAGGTGTAATGGTGAGAACAGAAATATTTCTAGTGGTCCCAATTTTAGTAGGAAAGTATTCAACATAGTTTTAAAATTATGTATGAAATTAGCCGAAAAGATTTATATAGAGATACTCTATATAAATTATAAGTTTTCCAAAATTAAGATCAAGGAGAGGTTTCCACATCTGGCCATCATAATGGCATTGCTTATAGGCCTTGCAGATTTTAGATTCTCTTATCTATTTTACTGTGAACAAGATGATTTTGCAGTGGGTTCTAACTGATACTACCTATTGGGCCATTACCAAGCAGTAAGGGGAACTACAGGGACTTCTGCTTGGCTCAGTGAACTACTATCTACAGTTTTATAACTAAACTGAATGTTCTTTAACATTTTTCTGAATGATAGTTCACAGTGATTATAGACCTGGTGTTTCACTCCTGTGGAGTTCACTTATTTTAAATAAAATAACAAATAATAAAAAAAATAATAATTTAAATAAATTATAAATTAAGGCATTCCCATATTGAGTACAGACATAGACTTTCTCACATTTGATTTCTCTGAGTATCTACTTCTATTAGGTTTATATTGTGAGTTCTCTCATATAATATATCAGACCATCTTCAAAGAATTTTGCTACATAGAGGACATTCATATTGATTCTCTCCCTTATGAATTTCCTTAGATTATCTTAAGTAGTACTGAAGACTAAAGGCACTTCCATATCAAAGGCAAACATAGTTTTTCTTCAGTATGTGAGTTCTCTGGTGTGTTTAAGGTTAAATCTATGGCTGAAGTCTCTTTTATATTGAAAACCATTAATAGTGAGAGTTCTCTCATTCTGTCTAAGGTCAGAATATTGACTAAAGGCTTTCCCACATTGATGACATTCATAGGCTTTCTCTTCAGTTTGAATAATCTCACATTTTAAAATTATAAAAATTGAGATTTTCCCATTAAGATGATATGGCTTCTGTTGAGTGTGCATTCTGTCATGTTGCCTGAGGGTAGAACAATTAGTGAAAGCTTTCCCACATAGATGGCATTCATAGGCTTTCTCTCAATGTGAGTTCTTCCACGTTCTTTAAGCAAAAAGCAATGAATGAAGACTGTCCCACATAGATGATAGTCATTGGGTTTCTCTCCAGTGTGAGTTCTTCCGTGTTGACTGAGGGTAGAGAAATGAATGAAAACTTTCCCACAAAGATGTCATTCACAGGCTTTCTCTCCAGTGTAAGTCCTTTCATGTTGTCTAAGAATAGAATATTGACTGAAGGTTTTCCACATAGAAGACATTCATCGGGCTCCTCTACTCTGTGAGTTATCTCATGTTGCCTAAGGTGAATAAATCTAATGAAAACTTTCCCACATAGAAGGTGTTTATATGGTTTCTCTCCAAAGTGAGTTTCATTGTATTGTCTGTGGACAGATTTTAATAAAGGCTATAGCACTTTGATGGCATTTACTGAGTTTCTTCTAGTGTAATTCTGCTCATGTTGATGAAATGATGACTGGTATTTGAGAACGTTCCAAGTGATTTTCTGAAATATGATTTCTTTGTCATGTCAATTAATTCATGTTGAGTCACTGTCGATCTGTAAGTGGAATCTTCTTGCAAATAATTACATTTAAAGGAATTCTTTTGTGTGTGAGATCTGTGCTGTGGGGAGTTAGAAGAGTGACTGTAAAACATTCATCCATATACCTGAAAGTCTTCATTTCCTTACATATGAATTTTAAACTAATCCTCTAGTGATATCTTCCAATTAAAATATTTCCCATGTTAGTTCTACATGCACATTACTCTCTTCCATACCTAGAAATTTTCTCTATTATAGCATCCCAATTGCCGAGCTCCCTGATCAATTTTGAGATTCAAGATGTTTCAAAGTTCATGTATGTGAACCATGTTTATGCAGCTGTCTTTTTATAAGAAATTAGGTTAGAGTTTTGCATTCAGGTTAATTTTTCCCTAAATTTAAACTATTACAGATTTTTGCTGGACTAGCATTTAATCCCTATATTAATTAGAGTTAGTTGATTGTACTGAATTCCTAATTTATTCCATCCCCAGGGATCTATTGGAAAAACTACGGTTCACTCCAATGATGCTTACTGATGACATGATGTTACAAATGTCTTTTCTGCAGAAAGGCTGAATAAATATAATTTATTGTTTTTTAAAGGCATTTTTCCGCTTATGTTTTCTTATATGGCGGCAGCTGACAGTGACATCACCGCTAGGCACTCGCAGGAAAACTCATCTGGGCTTTCCGTGTAAGGCTAACATGGTGCTTTCCAATGTCGGAGCAGGACACGAGCTGTTATGAGCCTCTGGGTAAACAAATATGGCCCTGTTCCTTGTGATGGCTCTAGTACCACAAGGAGCAGGTGGCCCAGCTGTGCAACCTGATAAGTCTCCATCCCACGGGGTACCGAGCCCTGGCCCCGCCCCCTTCTTGCACCAAGGCAGAGTAACATATTAGAATGGTTTAAACTCAGCCTCCCTTTTTGCAGGTTGGGAAAATTAAGTCCCAGTGGTCTCAGGATAAGTGGTGTTTTAGTGGGGACACAGCAAGATCATCTACAGTCCACCCCCAAAGTTCCATAGGTTTAGACATTTTCTTGGAGATGCTTCCATTCTCTGTACTGAAAAATGTATTGACTTGGGAGAAGATACCGCTATGTCTCTGATGTTTTCATCTCACATCTTTTTGGAACTCTTATCTTGACATTGTTAATGTACAAGAAAACCAGCTTCACAGTACATTTGTGAATAATGACTTTGCTAAGCACTTTGGGTGGATTATTGTTATGTAACCCTCAGGATCCTGTGAGGAGCAAATTATCATTCCCATTTTTCTAGAAGGAAACTGCACTTTAATAAGGATAAGAAACTTGCCCAGACAGCTAGTATATGATCAAGTCACTATTGGAACCCAGACAAGTCCTCAAAGCCTATATTCCTTCTGCTCCACAAAGATGACACCTGGCTCCAGCACCCACCATGGCACACTCTTTCAGCCCACCTGACTTGGTGTTTACCAAAAATCCTATCTAGTTTGTACACTTGAAGAATTGGTAAGGACATCAGTTCTAAAAGGATTTGAGCATTAATACAGATATAAACCCTTATTTGGGATGTTTCATCTTTTTTTTTTCAAATCCAAAGTGTTTATCTCACTTTAGTGAAAATTTACATGGATGGTCATAAGATATACTGCAAATTCTTCCACATTTAACTTTTAAATATCTTATCTACACATATTGATCTTATTTTTTTCCCTTTCTTCCTTGCTTGCCTTTTTGCCATTCCTTTTCTTTCCCTTGTTCCACCTGGATAAGGTATTTTCTTAATTGCAATATATGGCCTCAGCAGTAGTCTGTGAATCTTCTGATGGATTGGAATACAGAAATATGGATTCTCATTTTGTTTTTTCAGTGAACATTTTTTGTTGACCCTTGGCAAGCTACCTTGCTAAGTCAATAAATGCTAATTGAGTACCTAAGATTGGAGTTAAATCTGTGCAAAAGAGATGAAATCTCTCACTCTGGCTTGAATATTTTAGTAGGGAAAGATTGATAATAAACTAAACAAGTAAATTATACCATGCTTTAGAAGGTGATAAATGTTCTGGAGAAAAATGATATGGAAAGGGGAAAAATGAGTGTTGGGGGCAAGAATTGTACTTTTAAATAAGGAAAGCATCACTAAGAAGAGACAACTGAGCCAAGACTTGAAGGAAGTGAGAAAGTAATGAATACCGGTATCAGGGAGAAGAGTAGAAATAGGTGGAGGGCAGAAGCAGTGCAAAATTCCTGAGACAGAAGCATGCACAGCATGTTGTAGGAAACTCAGTAAGGGGTAGCAGGTTAATAGTCAGACCCAGGAAAAAAAATCAGAAAAAAGATTTGTGGGGGAGGGAGGTGCAGATCCAGTAATCTTTTGCTCTGAGTGAGATGGAAAGCCATTGAAGATTTTGTGGATAGAGTAACATCATCTGAGATACATTTTTTAGGAGATAGCAGTGATTGAGCCTGGGACCTCATACATGGGAAGCAGGTGCTCAACCACTGAGCTATACCTGTTCCTGACTTACCTTTACAAAACAGCCCTACTTAAAATTTCTTGGCCTCAATTTCATTTATAAAAAGAAATGTGTTGGATTTATTAACTCCTAAGGTAACTTGTAATTCTCAAATTCCACCTGTTTTAGGATGTCCTTGAGTTATGTTCCTTATGAAAGAGACTTTTTTGTCCCATCCTGAGGCCTATTCTGAGGTAGTTGATAAAAGTGTCTAATGGTAATGCCTTGTGAAAAGTGAATCTTGTATGGAAGCAATCCAAGTGTCCATCAACAGATGAATGGAAAAACAATAGGTGATATATAAACACAATGGAATATTATTTAGCCATAAAAAGGAATGAAATCTTGATACATGCAACATGGATGAACCTTGAAGACATTATGCTGAGTGAAAGAAACCAGACACAAAAGGACAAATAGTGTATGATCTCATGATATGAAATAATTAGATTAAGCAAACTTATAGAGTCAGTATCTAGAATACAGGTTACCAAGGGCCAGGTTGGGGATTGGGAATGGGAAGTTATTTCTTAAATTGTAGAGAATTCCTATTTAGGTTGATTGCAAAGTTTTGGAAATGGATGGTGCTGATGGTAGCACAATATTTGGAATGTAATTAACAGCACTGAATTATATAAGTGAATGTAGTTTAAAGGGAAAACTTTAGATCATATATATGTTACTAGAATAAAAATTAAAAGATAAAACATAGGACTATATAACAAAGTGAGTCCTATTGTAACTGATGAACTATATAGTTAATTATAACAATGTCTTTTCATGAATTAAAACAAATGTACCACACTAATGCAAGATGCTAATAATAGGGTGCTATATGGGAAAAATATACCCTAATGTAAACTATGGACTATAGATAATAGTACAGTTTTAATATTCTTTCATCAGTTGTAACAAAAGTACCACACTAGTGCAAAGTGGTTAAAAGAGGTTAAAAGTGTGGTTAATGCTGTATCTTTTGCATGATTTTTTTTGTAAACCTACAACTTCTCTAATTAAACAAAAAAATTTAAAAGTGAACAAAAGGCATTTTCCTTCCTGCAAAAATTGTGGGAGCTTTGATAATATATTTGCCTGGCCTCTTAATAGCTGGTAAATGTCTGGGTAATGTGCACTTGGTCTCCTCACTGCACCTTTAGAAGTTTACAATGAATCTGAAATTTCTCACTGGGCTAGTCTCCACAATCTGCATTATCAGACAAAATAAGGATTTACTCAGGGAGTTCATGATTCTGGGTTTGCCTCTTTTGGCAGATTGTTGCTACCTTGGCTTGAGGTTAAGACAAATGAAAACATAAATAGAAACCTATCAATCACAATAGAAGAGCTTACTTGATCTACTGCTAGAGCTAGAGCTGCACAGCACCAGGCATTAGATTCATTATCTAAACTTCTTTTAGACAATAGCATTGCCAAACTTGATTATATATTAGCTGAGCAAGGACTCATTCTTGACATTGATAGCTGGGGAAATATTCTTACTAAAATTTTCTTCACTTAAGCAGCTCTGAAAATTCTATTCTAATCAAGCTGGGTTTCCATTAATCTAATTTTAGAAGTTTACTCTTTGTATTTAATTTTCTGAAGGATATTAACCAACCCTTCTCAGTTTTGTTTCTAGGAATAAGATAATGTCTCAAAGCAAAACCAGACAGAAATATGTCAGGAGTACCCCACAAGTCTGTAAGTTTTCTCAGAGAACAAAAACAGTGTTTGGTAACCTGGAGAGGTTGGCTGAGAAAGATTAGTCATGAAGATCTTACATGTAGGCTCCCACATAACAATATCTAAACTGTGTATGTTTTTTAGCTGATGAAACCAAGAATAAGTGCTTGAAAATGCAGAACTGAGAATTAGCACATACTCTCCTCAAAAGAACCCTGGAAGCATCATTCTTTTTTCTTTTTTCAAACTTTTTTCTTACCTACCCTGTTTTCTTTTACTTATAGAAACCCTACTTCCCATTTCCTCTTTGAACGGGTGTCGGGAAGATTCCCCAGTTCCTTGCTTGTGTACTTGCAATAAATCACCTTCTCACTGAGAGACATGTATCTCCTTTGTGGCACCAGATCCAGCAAACTGTTCTATTGAAAATAGCTATGCTTATGGTAACAACATTGCTAACACCACCAGTTGTGTTTGGGTAAATACCTCTGGGGAAGTTGTGACACAATTACAAGAAAAATTGAAGCACAGACCTGCAATACTCTGATGGGAAGAAACCAGGAGAGAACCCCAGTGGGGTGGGGGTGGAGTGGTGGGTCAGAATTTGCCCCTAACCCCACTGCCAACCCTGGGGTCTTCACTCTCTGCTACCAGGGCCTTTTGGAGGATGCCTGCCCTTAGACAGCAAAGACCCAGGAGGTGGGAGTAGAAGCTCTGCCTACTGCACCAAATGACTTCTGCCTGAACCCCAGCTCATGAGATCACACATCTCTACCTACAGCCCACATGATCTGCCTGTCCAAAAAGCTGATGCCAGTTCCCAGCCCAAGGGCATCTCTTCCCAGGTGATGATGCATCCAGACCACATTCCTTCAAGCCCAGAACGTGCTAGTCTCCATCTTGACCCGTGGCTGGTGTTTCCAGTCATAGCAGAACCAATCAGGTTCCTAATTTGGCTCCAACTGCAGAGTTGAGTCAGACACAATAGCTTGTGCTGCATGAAGTCACATGGATGGGTCAGGGAGGGGCTTGGCACCAGTGGCTCCTGCATCCCCAAAGCTCTGGGTGAATGTCACCTTTCCATGTTGGGTGGTTCCCAGTTTAGCTCTGAGGGCTGAGGACTGAGCCTGGCATTAGGCAGGTGCTGTGCTCATCCAAAGCCAGTCAATTTCAAAAGTGCTGTGGACTCACAAGTAATAGGACACAAGGTGGGAGGGGTGCACCTGATGGGAAGCTAGGCAAGGGGACAGCCCAGACTGGGATCATTAGAAAAAAGGTGTTTCTGAGAGCTGGGCAGAATACAAGACCTTGAGCCTCCTCCTCACATTGGCCTGGTGTGCTCAGTCAAGTCCACCAGCTGGGCCTGGCAGCCCAAGGTCTTGCAAGGAAGGGCCACCCAGGCTGGGTGCTCCCTGCTGGGGGAGATGGCAGGAGTGCTAGTGCTTCCTGTTGGATGGTTTGGGAAAGCTGGGTTCTGGCTGGGGCAAGTGTGGGGCATGTGTCGATTGGGAAATTGTGTATGTGTGGTTGTTAAGTGGGGGTGGGGACCTTCCAGGTACTGAGCTGGGATAGGCAGGGTGAGGCAGCACTGAAGGTCCAAGGGCAAAACCCCTGAGGATGGGATGGGATGTCAGAAGCAAAGCTGAAGCCCTCCTCTTTGGAATATGCCTTGTGGAGTGCCTGTTACCCAAGGTAGCACTTGGTCTCTGTTTCTCCAAACAGGTAACCAGACACTGCCAGGACAGGCTCACTGCCTGGTCTGACTTCCAGCTGCTGCTGTCTCCCTGTTGTGCAGGTGCAAGCCAAGCAGGAGGTGTACTGTGGCCACCAGGGTGCCTGGGTGGATGGTGGTGGGGAGCAGGGGCCCACATCATGGAGCTGGGCACCAGGGGCCCACAGCCCCTGCAGCTGGATGAGGCTCCACAGCACCATCCAGCTCAGGCTCTTGAAGGTCCAGGCTACAATAATGACCATTTTCTGCACTGCTACCCTGAACGTAACTGATGTCCTCTCATCTCTGAAGCTAAGTTGGGTTGGGCCTGGTTAATATTTGGGTGGGAGACCATCTGGGAATGTCAGGTGATTTTTCTAGTTGCATCTCTCCCTCCCTATTTTTCTCTCTATCTCTCCCTCTCCCTCCCTCTACTTTTGGCCATCCCATCCTAGAGAATGGCTACTTCTAACCAATGCCTTCTGCTCCTCCCCACTACCTGCATGATCCTCTCCACCTTGACACTGCCCATGGTGGCAAAAACATGTGGCTGCATCCCAGCCCTTCCTTAGCTCTCTCAGTCCTGCACAAGCCCAGGTGTGGTGGGGCAGCTGAGACCCCAACTGCTGATGCCAAGACCCCTGACCTGCTAGAACTCCTCTTGGCCATCAGACCCCTAACCCCTTGGCACCTGCAAGCAAATGGTGCATACCTGCAGCCACCCTTGGCCTTCACTGCCTTCCCTGGCACAACAAGGATGAGCCAAAGGAACACCCCTTCCCTTTTCCCCTGGGCCCCAATGTACACACTCCCCATTCCTCCAGTCACCTTGGGACAAGACCCATCCTCCAACAACTTAGGCCCCCTTGGGGATGTTCTTGGCCACTTCTCTCAAGAAACCAAACACTTTCAGCAACTCCAGGGCCCCTGTGCAAACAAAGGAGAAACAACAAACATCCCCAAAAAACAGACAGACAACCACAACACAGACAGGCACATACCAGGGCCCCATTCATTCTCTCACACAGGCTGGCAGGATTCAGATATGAAAAGACCACAATAGACCATCACTGATGGCTGCTGCACACCCTGAAACAACCTTGGCTGATTCCTGGCCCCAGGCCAGCACCTTCCTCTTTGTGCCCTCCCAAATTTGAGCTCCTGGCTCAGCCAGTCCTTCTTCATCAGCAGCTCTCTTCCTTGCCTTCAGTCACCTAACAGCTCAGAAAGCCCATGTCCAAAGCTTCCACGCCATCTGGCCACATCCCTGGGCTTACTTTCCTTGGTGTAGGAAGGCCTAGGGTGGCTGCAGGCCTGCTGTGTGCTGGGATCTCTTCTCAGGGAGGAGAGGAGAGTGGGCTGAGTGGCTGCTTTCATGGAGCTTAAAGTCCACTGGGTGGAGAAGGGAAACAGAGCAGGGAGTTACTTTAGCATCAGGGACATAAGTGGAGGGAGGGTTCATTTGTGGGAGAAAACTAGGAAGCACCCTACAAGTGATATCCCATCAGGAGGAGAAAGCCCTGAGTGGAGGGAAGTGCCTGGATGCATACCTGAAGTTGTAACCCAGGGCTAAAAATTAAAAAATAATTATGATTACTTAATCATTATATAGGTGTCTTTTTACTTCCAGTAAATTATAAAACAGCTAAAGGTTGATATCTGAAATTACTGAAACTAGCTTGATGGACCCCAGCTTTCTATATGAGCATTTCCAACTAAAAACTTACCATTGTGATGATTATTCCAGATGGATCTTATCTTTGTATATTAACATTTCTAATGAAAGGGTAACCATTCCACCTTCCTCTGCTTAATATCCATATGAAAAACCTTATAACTCACTGACCTTTGTTCAGTATCCCCCTCCCCCAGAGACCTTGATCTATGTTAATGGTTGTAACTTTGTGACTCACCCTGGTTTGGTACCCACCTCCATTCTGTTCAGCCCCTTAATGTTTATTAACAAAGGAACCTGAGACAGCTCCACCCCAATTACTCAATAGCATCCTGATGTTATAAAACATTAGAATTTCTGCAGATCCAGGAGGCAGTTTTTGGATCATTCAAGGTGACTGGCTTCCTTTTCTTGCTCCAAAAATAAAACTCATTCTTTGAAACCCTGGTGTCTCACAAATTGAACTTTAAAATTCCTAGGGGGAAAATAACCTACATTTGCTTGGTATCAAAGCCTTGGAAGCATCAAAGAATGTGTTCCCATCATCCTCAGGCAAAATTTCAGGAGCTCTGTGACAGCCCAGGTCAGAATCCACTGTGGCACAGAGAACCTACCCAGGGTATTGCTGGATGGGGGTTGGGGAGGGGGCCAGCAAGAGTTTTCAGGGTGTGTGGTGGTGGAGGTCATGACATCTGCCCCTAACTGCACCTCAACCCATGGGGTCATATTTCTGCACCTTAAGTGCCTTTCAGATGAAGCCTGCCCACAGACAACAAAGATGGAGGAGGTGCGATTTGGGGTCTGGAACCATGACAGGTGCAGCTCAAGCTTGCAGCTAAGCATGTGACTGTGGAATAAGAAAATGGGTGAATCTGATCAATCAGGAATGATTATTTTTCCTTCTTTATCAGGACAGGAATGTCTCAGTTTTCTTCTTTATCCAACAAAGAATTCACGATTGTTTTCATTTTCTTTCAGTTTCTACAATAGCTTTCTAAAGGGCTTGTAGACTGTAACATTACAGTTTTGTAATAAATTAATTTTTAGATACTTTTGTGTTTTTGTGCAAATTTTACTTGATCAAAGTTATAGGATTTCATAGAGGTCAAACATAAAATGAACTTTATAAACTTTACCATATTTATAATAAGAAAATTAATGTAAAATAAGACACAGTAGTTTATTTTCCAGCTTGTATGTTCACTAGTAGCTGGTAGCCATTAGGTAAGTAATTTTGGTCACCAGCTCTGCAAATCAAAGGATGTTTGTCATCTGTCAGAGCAATACTCTTGGTTTACTTACAAGAGTGGATGTGGTGCATGCTAGTAGATTAGGAATCAATAGATGGATCTGGAACCTCGCAGAAAAACTGCTGCCATTGAACATATGGCAATAATACCCCACAGGTTGGCT
This sequence comes from Cabassous unicinctus, assembly GCA_029593785.1. Taxonomy (NCBI): domain Eukaryota; kingdom Metazoa; phylum Chordata; class Mammalia; order Cingulata; family Chlamyphoridae; genus Cabassous; species Cabassous unicinctus. Next base: position 2,204 of record JAQZBX010006149.1, on the reverse strand, counting down.
GCTGGAAGACCTTGAGAGAACTCCCATTCAGAGTGAGAATTCCCCCAGAAACCAGGAGAAGCCCCAGATATTCTCCAGGGGCCTTATCATTGGGGCCTCCCAGGGGATTGATGGGAGGGGTAATCTATCAAAACAGCAATCAGCTGGGATTCCTCCCCTGTCATTAGTAAAGGGCAGAATAATTAAGGGTTTAAAAGGCAAGTGCCAAAGCAAAATGCGCCCTGCTCTTGCCTTTTTAACCCTTCCTGGAACAGCACACAAGTAAAACCTGGGCATTTGTCATCTATAATGGGGAATTGCAGTCAATAAACCAGCCCTCTTTATTTCTTTTCAGCCTCTTTCCTCTCTACCTGGGTCACATAATCTGTTATTTTCTGTCATTTCTTTTCCTTCCTTTCCATTATAAATTACTGGCCTAACCAAACTGGTTTGCTCTTAAAAATCATTTTTTTTTGTAGCTTAGCCAAGAACTTAAAGAAATCCTGCAACAGATGTGTATCAAATATTAGAAGTGAAAAAGTAAGGTTTCTTTGTTTGCATTCAACCTGCTATGAACATGAGTCGAATTCAAAAACAGATCACCCATCTCATAAACTACCAGTAGACACAGTAATCTCCACCTTTGGCAAGACAATATGTAGATACTGGTTTAAGTACCAGGCTTATGCACTGGGGCTCAGGTGACTGTCACATAAGTTTACTTACCATACTTTTTTCTTTCATCTTAGTCAAAGGAATGGATTTTGTATTTTGTATTTAAAATGCATAAAAACAGGCTATCAGTTCTTTCTTCTCTTAAAGTAAGAAAATCTTATTTATGATGTGTGCAGTTTACTTACCATGTCTCAAAAGAAGAAAGATTAAATATTACATTTTTCTTCTAGGAAATATCATTTGGGTCAATCATCAACCCCATTTTGTTTGTGATTGTTCCTGTGGAAGCTGTAAACATTTTATTCTTGACTGCTTGTAAGGACTTTTTAAAAAACATAAAAGTAATTTGGATGCAAATTTCTCCAATAAAGCAATATTTCTATTCCATTGCAAAAAAAAGGTATTCAAGATTCATTCATGTATGGTGGGAATGTCCTTTTGGGAAATATGGCAGGGGAAGGTCACTGGTGCAGGACATCATTGGTATGGGTCTATGTGGGAAAGGGTACAGCTGGGGCAGGTTTTTATGGAATATTAAAGTGTTCATCTTATCATAGGGTATTATTTCAGTGGGTGGAGACCCTTACAATAAACAAGAAAATATTAAAATCCCATCATGGGAAGTCCTACTATGTTCTCAGTCAGAGAGACAAGCATCCCTTGAGAACATAGGCAGTGCCTAATAATAGAAAACAGACAAATATGTGAAGTCCTCAAAATTATTGCAGGTAACTATGAACCTTATTGTTCAGAAAATGAAACTTAGTGGTTATCCTAGGTTCCAAGAGGAAGGGGAGGGAAGAATAGAATAGATGAAAAATGTGGCATTTTTAGGGCAATGAAATTGTTCTGTGTGATCTTGCAATGATGTACACAGGCCATTTTAAATTTTGTCAAAACCTATAAAAGTATACCATGTAAAATGTACACCATAATGTAAACCATGGACCATGGTTAGTAACAATGCTTCAATATTTGTACATCAATTGTAACAAACATGCCATACACATATAAAATGTTATTAATAGGGGAAAGTGGGAGAATGGGAAGAGTTTGGATATATGGGAATCCCCTATATTTTCTGTGTGACTTTTCTGTAACATAAGTTTTCTTTGAAGATAATGGAAAAAAATAAGGCACCAGGGGAATATATGGAAGAAATTGTCACTGTACAGAAAAGATAACAGTTCTTACAATGATGAAAGACATGATAAAAATTTTTTATTTTATTTATTTTTTATATTTTATATTTTTTTAATTTTTAAACTTATATTGTATTTTATTTATTTTCTCATTTTTTATTTGTTTATTTTTTGCTCTGTTTTGGGTGAGATTTTGGATCACTGAAGGGTTACAATTGTGGCAGGGGAGGATCACTGGTATGGGGTTTTGCTGATGGAGGATGTGTGGGGAGAGGTGTACCTGGCACATATCTCTATGACATATAAATATGTTCAAATGGTCTTGAGACATTGTCTTAGTGGGTGGAGAGCCATATGATAACCAAAAGAATATTGAATTCCCTTCCTGGGAAGACCTGCTACATTCTC